>UCOJ01000197.1:0-160960 GCA_900474305.1 Cecidostiba fungosa | reverse complement strand
ATCGTGGCGGCTCGGCGCAGGCGCCGCGGGAAGAAGATGGCCGGAAGGCCAACTGTAGTTACAGAAAGTCATTAAAAAAAAAAAACTATATTCTAATTATTGAGGTTAAAAAATATAATAATAGATAATCATATATACAGTATGTAAAATAATTAAAATGTAGTGATTATTTTGTGGATAAAATCATAAGTATAAACATACGAAATTTTTTATTCTTTGATAGGTTCAAATTAAAATATAAAATTGTATATATCAATCGCATCGCGCAACATATCCGGATCTTAATGTAGAGTACAATAAATTTTTATTTTCGTTTATCGAAACGATAAATTACGGCACGATTGTAGCCGCAAAGAGCGACGATAGAACTTGTTGGAT
The DNA here is from genome assembly GCA_900474305.1 of Cecidostiba fungosa. Taxonomy (NCBI): domain Eukaryota; kingdom Metazoa; phylum Arthropoda; class Insecta; order Hymenoptera; family Pteromalidae; genus Cecidostiba; species Cecidostiba fungosa. The sequence goes on along the minus strand of UCOJ01000197.1, from coordinate 160,582 downwards.
GCCAGCGAGCATCGAGTACCGTCATCCCTCGGGGACTACTCAAGCATGATATTTCATCTGGATTCCACTCAAACATATGAGTACTTTCGGTGAAAATTAACAGCCTGGAATTAACTGGGTGCCATTTAAACGCTGAAAAATCAGTAAAAAGAAAATAATGGTTGATCGGATAATATATAAAGCTCGTTTTTTTTTTAATAGAAACCAATTTTTACCTGAAATATTATTTTGCAGTATAATAATATCGACGCCGTTCGTCCTGATATCCCATATCCACAAAGTTCCAGGATATATTCTATGCCTTATAGATAAGTACTGACCGCAACTACTGAATTCCATAATGTCTATCGTGTGAATTGATACTGTCGATGGATCTCCTCCGATGTATGTTTCAGTTTTGACGATAGGAATATTTACAGGACGACTGCCGACTTCTTCTACTGTACGCATAATTCATTTTATATTATATATAACCCTGACATTTAATAATTTAATTAACATATATTTCTCAAAACGTGTATATCTTACTTATGTGTTTATTATTAGGTGTCGGCGTTTTTTCTGTCGCTCGATTCGAATCCTTTGATTCTTTATTGACGATTATACATTCTTTAAAAACTCTACTTAAATAGTTGCCTCCTTTGATGATCGGTTCCAAACGTAATTGCAAAGTTGGATTCCATGTGAGGCAATTCAAAAGAACGATCTAAAATTCATTAGTGCTTTAAATTTTCCAGCTATAAAGCTTTGTTATATATAATATATAATACCGTTTCATTGTGCCCCGCTATTGCCAGTAATTGTCCACTTGGCATCCACTTTACTAGTTCCAAACCTCTCAATTTTTCGTCGAAATCATTGCTCGTTAAATTCTCCTTCGAGCCCGTAATTCTTTTGTTGTCATCTGGCTGAAAAATTCCTTCATAACTCTCCGTGACTGTAGAGTAGATTATCATTTTTGCTAAGCCACTGATTGCACACCATATGCATATGATTTCGCTATTTGGGGACCAACAGAGACCATCGATGCAAGTCAGTCCTTCACAAATTAGTTTCTAAAAAAATTATTCTGTATTAATTCGATTCTATAAATAGCTATAATTGAATAAAGTGGTTATTGCAATTTATTTAATAATCCACCGCCCGCGCAAAGAAATTCCACTTAAATTGCGTTCGTAAAGACATCGCCTGATGCTGGAGTTTTGCGCGACATCAGAGAGGAGAGAGCACATAAATATATATAGCCATAACATAATACAGACTGCCAGCTGATGCCTGGCCTGATGGTGTCGTCCTCTGATGGCTGGCGATATTTAGTGTACAAAGAACAAAGATGAACATGCACTATATATATTAGAAGTGTATTGTGTATATTGTATACTTTACAGAGGGCAGCAAAGTTGAATTTTCTGATTTTCGAATATTAAAATTTTGTCTTGGCTCTTGAATGAGAGACTTGACACGTGGGGGTGAAATACTATCAGTAATAAAACGAAGATGTTGCAATAAACTGTGATATAAGCCGCACGTGTTTAGACAATTTTGGGGTTGCGGTTCGGCGTTGCAGGTTACGTTTACTTAAAAAAAGTATCTTTTGTTTTTCAATAAAATGGTCAAGACAAGTTATATTAGTTGTGCTTGCAATCGACTGCCCCACACAGCCGATTGGGGAAGTAATAATTTAATATGTTATGCTGCTAACAATGCCGTAGCAATATATGATCCTGAAGCAAAAAAATTTGGATCCGTTCTGTCAACGCTTCATGCCCATAGTGATAGAGTGAATGTTGTTCGATGGATTAGACCTAGATTTTCAAAGCCAGAGACAGAATTTCTATCTGCATCTTCTGATGGTACTGCTATTGTTTGGAATGCTACAGATTTAAAAGCAGGTTCTTTCAAACCAACTGACATTCTTCGAATCAATGAACCTACTACCATATGCGATGCTATTTATTTTTCGTCAAATCCATCTGATTTATTGATATGCACTGGTTCAATTGATGGAGATTTTAGATTCTGGTTAAGAGTAGGGGATCAAGAAATTGAACCAACACAAATACTGAGTTTTTCCAGAAAATTACCTATTGAAGCCAGATTAGCTCTTTTGCAAAGTCAAGTTGGGGAACATCCAAACCCTTTGTTGTTACTGGCTATGGAAGATTCAACAATTTTATTATATTCAACTACATGTAATACAGTAAATGATTCAAATCAGAAGTAAGTACAAAGTAATTACATCTTGGACATATTTCTTTGAAGATTCATTTATCATTCTTATTTTTGTATGTTATGCTTTTTATAGAAAGATTGGAGACTTTGTTAAAGTGCAGACTTTAGTTGGACATGAAGATTGGGTAACATGCATTGATTATTTTTTAACTGATTCAAATGATTTATTTATTGCTACTGGTTCTCAAGATAACACTATACGTTTATGGAAAATCTCATCTTGTATAAACAAGCAGTCAGGAATTGTTGAAAGTGGAGAACTTAAACCTAAAAAGCAAAACTTTTTTATTCACAATAGAGAATATGAAATAATTTTAGAGAGTATCCTTAGTGGTCATGATGCTTGGATTTATGAAGTTCATTGGCATCCTGCAATTGAAGTTAATGGTAAACGTACTCAACCCATGAAGTTGCTTTCTTGTTCTTTAGATAAGTCTGCAATAATTTGGGAACCCAGTGGCAGTGCTGGTATATGGTCTGAAATTATGCGAGTTGGAGAAGTAGGTGGAAATTCTTCAGGTTTTTATGGATGCAAATTTGGACCAAATGGAAAGAGTATTTTAACACATGGCTATCATGGATCATTTCATATGTGGAACTACCAAGAAAAGTCTCGAGGGTGGCTGCCAAGAACAGCACCAAGTGGACACTTTGCTGGTGTAGTAGACCTCTGTTGGGATCCCAAAGGAAGGTAAGTAGATTAGTAATAATAATTTTAAAATAACCAGATTTAATAAATTTATGAATACACCATTATACTAAATAAAACTTCATTTTTCTGTGGATTAGATTCTTACTCACTGCAAGTACTGATCAGACAACAAGAGTTCATGCTCCATGGCCACAAGAAAATGGAGAAGAATCTTGGCATGAAATTGGAAGACCACAGATACATGGCTATGATATGTCTTGTTTAGCTATGCTCAAACCTTACATGTTTGCTTCTGGGGCTGAAGAAAAAGTTGTACGCATTTTCATTGCTCCACTAACTTTTAAAAATTATCTAGAGAGGATAACAGATGATGTTAGCGAATTTAACACTGATACAATGGCTGAAGGAGCATCAGTTCCTGCTCTTGGTTTGACTAACAAAGCTGTTTTAGATGATGAACCAAATGACTTTAAGTCACGTAATAATGTAATAGAAAATTCTAGGAATATAAATTATGATGAACCTCCTTTAGAAGAAGAATTAGTTCGAGGTACCCTGTGGCCAGAGTTACAAAAGCTTTATGGGCATGGTTATGAAATCTTTTCTATGGCAGCGAGACATGATGGAACTTTGCTTGCTACTTCATCAAAGTCTACATCTGCAGAACATGCTACAATAATATTATGGAATACAAAAACTTGGTCTCAGGCACAAAAGTTATCGGCACATCAGTTAACTGTTACACAGTTAGCTTTTTCACCTGATGACAAATACTTACTTTCTGTATCAAGAGATAGACGGTGGGCTCTTTTCAATTATGAAAATGAAAAGTATGAATTGTTAGTTATTAGTTCTAAAAAGGATAGTCTTCACACTCGCATTATTTGGTGTTGTGCATGGACAAATGATTCAAAGTACTTTGCTACAGGGTCTAGAGATGGCAAAGTTGGAATATGGAGTATAAATATTAATAAGGATGAGACTCCATCACCTGTTACTGATTTACACATGAATGATTCTTCAATTACAGCTCTAGCTTTTGCACCACTTCAGACTCAGGATAAATTTTTTTATATTCTTGCTATTGGTTATGAAAGTGGATCTATAGATATAAGAAAAATTCAGCAAACAGATAATCAAGAATCTTATGATTGGGTTCAACTAGCTTTTTTGCAATCATCGTGTGCCCATCATTCAACTGTAAAAAGAATTGCATTTCGTCCACAGCATAAAACTCAAAAGAAAAATGTTATACAAATAGCAAGTTGTGGATCGGATAGCATAGTTAAAATATATGACCTATTACTAGACTAGATTTTGTACTGCAAATTTATGTGGATCATTTCATGCATTTTTTTAAAGCTTTACAAATTTTTATAAGTAATTTGTAATATTGAATTCAAAATATATATTTTAAATTTGTTTCACAAAAAATACTTACTCTACTAAGCTTCCAGTCTTTTGTTTTGTAAATTTCAACGGTGTCCTGTCCATTATCACTAACTATGACTGCTAAACGTGTTCCATTTGGACTGAATTCAAACCCTTTGCTTGTACTTGATTTTAAATCCTCTATATGAATAACACTATGATCGATCAACGACCAAATACATAATTCTACCTAAAAAACATTGCATGAGTTTTCAATAAGTATATGTGCTATTAATTATTTATAAATTATGCATATTAATATTAACTGCATCTTTGAAGTACAATATTTACTTTTAAATCTGCAACAGTGATAATGTGTTTGCAGTCTGGTGCCCATAAAACAGAGTCAAGGCCAGCACTTCCTTCTGTCAATTTGAATTTCCATTCAGGATAACAAACTGAGTAAATTTGAATAATAGCCTTTTTAGTACTATAACACAATATATATTCACTATCTGGGGACCATGCGATATCCTGAAAACACATTTAATTATTTTTTATTAAAAATTTAAAAAACCAAAAAATTGATCAACTGTGAACTAACCTCAATAATGTCGGGAAAAACGAACGTCAAGTAATCATCAAAAGTCCCGGTGTTCTTAATCAATAAATTAGTTTGATTAGCTAAAGCTAAAAATCTACCGTCTTGCGAAAAACTACAAAGCTGTTTACTTATTCGGAAAACTTCACAAGAACTGTCATAAGCCATGACGCAAAGTATTGCATCTATATAAGCATAATAATAAAAACGGATGCCGTTCAAAATTTTAGGCGCGCGGACGCGCGGTGCGCCGATCGCAAACAAACCGACGGCGCATGCGTGATTTCTCTTTGATCAGAGCAATTATAGGCCTATATATTATAATATATTATTACAGTAACATATAGGATTTATTTTTATACGGATGTTTGTTTTATTTTGATGATAAATGAATGTAGGGGAGAGTGGGCGTAATTGCTTTGTTGATTTTTCATTTGCGCATGGATGGATTTAGATTTAATATAGGAATGGTTATCTATAATTTCCTTAAATTTACTGTAACTAGTGAATTTTTAAGTATTTGAGGCCTAACTGCTCTTAAAATTTTCGTAATTCAATTTGTTTTTGACGTATGATGTGCCGAAATAAATGATTTTGCAATTACTTGGGCAACCTTACAGCCACATAATAATGGTTATGCTTTCCTTTCAGATAGAAGACAAACATCTATTTTTTTGAGGAGTTTGTATTAGGTCTGTATCAAATATGCTCCAATCTCCCGTATATATCTCACAAAAAGTAAAATTACTCAAGTTTGCATCGCGGTATACCAAGTCGACGCTGCAGTATAGTGCATTTTATCGTATAGTTTTTAGCACAACTCAATCATATAATTATACCTATAAGTGTTCCGGACAATTTGCGCTCGTAAAAAGTAGTAATATTATACGCGCACAATCTCGAGATCAAAAGAAGGAACAAGAAAGGAAAGAATCGCGCGCGCAGTCGAATCATAATGCATAATATTGTCCGTCACTCCGATAATATGGATGAAAATTAACTCTGATGCGCTGCTTGGCGGGGCGAATCGCGAATGTGCGAGCGGCATGAATATCGGCGCTCGCGACTGCGGCAGTCAGTGCGCAGTCGTCGTCGCCGGCTGCAGCAAGCAGTAGGTATACGTGAACGTGCAGCATCGAGCAGAAAGCAAACAGAAGAGAACAGCTGGAGCCGCGCGCGTTATAGATATATATAGTAGAGGAGCAAAACATAATAAGCTGCAGCAGTAGTGCGAGTATTGTAGCGGCCGCGGACGGAGTGTGTGTTTATATATACCTAAATAAGTAGTGCGCCGACTGATGTGATATCGCGCGCTGTGCGAAAAAAATATAAAGACTTGAAAACGAGATAGTGAATTTATCAGGATGACGACGTCAACGGAAACGACGGCTGCCGTCGCGACAGCCTGGAAGATCTCAACGGTGCCGATGAACGAGGAGCTACGACGGGAGCGACAGCGATGCACCTTCGAGCCGCTCGAGCTGACGCATCTGCTGGACGGGACTCAGGAGAAAACTTCTCAGCGACGAGAACGAGGTTGTATACCTACCTTGTGTGTATATATAGATATATACAATTTATATATAGGTATATATGTGATGTGCAATCAACCGCCGGCTGTCCTTATATTTCGAATCGCCCGCTCACTCTCGCACTTTCACTTTCACTTTTCTTCCTCTTACGTGTTTTGTGTTCTCTCTCTGTGTGAGTGTTTGCCTATTTTTCTAAGTTTTATACACAACTTTCCTTTTCGATGCTCGCGCAGTGATATATACCTCTATATATATATATCTAGCATCTCTTTATCGCGCGCGCGTTGTTTTGCTAATCGCCCTCGAACTCGTTCATCCACACACTAGCTTATGATGCGATGACTCACTTGTTTTCGCTGTCATCTGTAGCTGCGCTTCTTTACACTTGGAATAAAATAATTATTATGATGGCCTATAAATTTCTTAGAGGTTTTTAAAAAGTCATGCTGTTAAGATTACATTGATTTTCATTTCGCAATATAGCACGTATATGTGTCGTATCATGGCTGCATACACGCACCTCGACACACAACAATGCAGATTAACAGTATGCAAGATATAATAATTGAAGATAGGCCGCGTTAACGAAATTTTAATGTGATGTGGAAATTTTTAATGGACTGACAGACTGTCATTCTTTATTTTTTCCGTATATATACTTTGACATTCATCGTCATAATTCTATACTATATTATACAGCTACTACTATATAATTATATATTATAGATATACATACATACGTGCGTATATAGGAATGGAACACGCGTTTCAAAAGTTTGTAATGATGCAACTGTGATTCGAAAATTATATTTAAAACGTAATTTATTATCAATTTATTCCGTTTTTTGTGCATATCATTTCGCATATCATGCCCATCGATGAGTTTGCAAATGCGATGTAATTTTATCATCATATCAGTCGCGTACAAAATATACGATTTATAAGTGTTTGGAAATCGTTGAATTATAAAAAAACAAAATGTAACGATAAAGGACAAAAGTGATATGCACATCATCATACTATTTTTAATGAATGGGGACGATTTATATGATTGTAGAACAATTAACTTTTCATACATATATCTTTTGTGTTATTTGAAAAAAGTCACAATTTTCGTAAAAGACTAATCCATCAGGCGACATCAATTAATGATAAAAAAAATGATTGACTTGCCGTTCTCTGAAAAACAAAACGTAATTATATTTTCAAAACAATAAAGATTTCAGATTAAATATTGAATTAGATTGAGTACAATTAATCACCGACTTACAATTATCATCATCAATCAGTAATTAAAATCTTGCAATTCACGATACAATTCACGATGATTGTTCACATAAAGCGACAAGATAATTCGTATACAAGAAACAAATAATTTAAACCTGCATAGGTACGCATGCATCTGCAATATATTTTTCCTGCGCGAGACACATGAATTTGATTTACGTCGCGAAGCGCAATTATGATTTGATTATATAACTCAAAAAAAAAGAGTAAATCTCGGATTGATAGATAATCAACTGATGTGTGTCTCACTATACATTAATGTCTCGCCACTACTGACCGATTGTCGTCCAAGAGGTCATAGATCGACGTCAACCCGGAACGTATACTTATACATTTAAGTTTCTGAATTACTAACAAAAGAGCGTGATATGTGTGAACTTAGATCGTGCGATATTTCTCGCTACACAATTCTAATTGTATAACTAACGTATTTATGCTTCGATAATGAGATCTGATCGAAGATGCACAAGGTCATTATAATTAATAGCCTGCACGAACAATACTTTTTCGTACACTTCACACATTTTAAAATAAATTTAAAATATTTGCTCTCTCTTAATATTGATCCTATACACGAGGAAAATACCTATTATATAATATTATAACCTCTTCAAATCATAAACTTTTCTTATTTTATAAAGTGTGTCAATATACACCATTTACTTGTAAAATTTAATATAGAAAACCATTGCGTACATGTGTTTTATTTGCACTATTATTGCGCGGTTTATTGTTACATGCTTACTTATATTTGACTGGTAAATTATTGTTTTACTTTTTTTAAATTTGATCTAATGGAGCTATATATCCAAAAAACACGAATCAATGTCAACATTAACGTTTAAAAATGTTTGTAATTAGGTATACCAATAATATTACGTAAACAAAGTCGCCCGTTTCGTCAGTCAAGATCAGAGCTGACCCTGGTATACAAGCCACCAGTTTCAAGGGTTAGAAAGATAACAAATTTTGCTTATGAATAAATATATAATATATATGTGTATGTGTGTGTGTGTGTGTGTGCCTATAACACATCCCGCGATTCATTATAGAGAGTGCGTCCCTGAACATTTCTCGACTTAATTACGTTCATCGGACCTCAGTATATGTAAGCGTATACTCGATCTTGGCTTTTTTACATACTGCCTTAATGATTCTCTTTTTCTCTTTTTTTTGTGCCTGGTGAATGAATAAGGCTATCGAATGGTTTGATGAAATCTCTACGTTTAGCCGAGTCATTCGTTTTATTTTCCATTCGCATATATAACATATTCTTTATATAAATGATACTTAAATAAATGTATTCAAATCAAATTCTGCAGTAAACACGCGTATATACAGCTCAAACAAAAATACGAAAGCTAAATTTAAGAATTAAGTATTATATGCATTATATAATAGCAATTTAAAGTAAAAAATCATTTTTATCTGCCAGTTTAGTTTGTAACTCCATGTGCATATATCATTTTTTCGATAAAAATATAAAAACGTTGCGTTTGTAAAACAGCTCATTTGAGCGTATAAGTTACTCGAGCGAGACTCAGAACTGAACAAAAAATAAAAGTACACGAGTTTTTTAAACCGGGCGCGACAAGAATCTGATGCATCGCGTGCGTCTTGTAAACTTGAAAGTATACATGCCTCTCACTCGAAATATTTTACATCGTACAAAATATTTCTTTTCTGTATTGATATATTAATGTATAGCATTAACTATTCTTCATACAATATTATATTGTAATAAAAAAATTTGCATCACTATAAAATTACAATATTATATGTATAGAAAGGAAAATTAATTAATATTTTTTCAAAATTTGCTTGCAGAGGAATACTTCCTCAGCGATCCGGAATTGGCTGACAAAATCCCTGTAAAGTACAAAGGCCATAAGGAAATATACGAAGAAGCTATACGCAAAGGATGCTTAATTTTGAAAAAAGTTCGAGAGCTACAAAGTATGGGAAAAGGAGACATGGACGTATTTACGTGAGTTCATTTTTATAATTCATCTTTCTTTTTTAATTTGATCGCGGATCAAAAGAAAAATTGCAATAAAATATTTTGTTGCTTTACAGACAAGTATTGGGTGGTACACTGGGGTCAGCAATATTAAAAGACGGAAACCCATTGACGTTGCATTGGGTAATGTTTATACCAGCGATTATGGGACAAGGCACAGTAGAACAACAAGGATATTGGATCGCTAAAGCGTGGTCCTGCAGCATTATCGGTACCTACGCCCAGGTGTGTTTTTTAAAGATTTTATTCAATTTTTCTTTTTCGATTAATTTTATTCCATGAAAAAATCATTCTGTACAATTATTTAAATACTCATACATACATATACCTTTAAAGACGGAACTTGGTCATGGAACGTTTATCAGAGGCTTGGAAACGACAGCCACCTACGACCCTGCGACTCAAGAATTTATCTTGAACAGTCCTACGTTGACCTCCTACAAATGGTGGCCTGGAGGACGTGAGTTTTGATTAAAGCAATTACTAATTATGCCAATATATGCGTAGCCGGATTACTTATAATAAGTGAATTCATTTTTATTATTAGTTGGACAAACGGCAAATTACGCTGTGGTCGTAGCGCAATTATACACAAATGGCGAATGCAAAGGAATTCATCCTTTTATAGTTCAACTTAGGGATGAAGAAACCCATGAACCTTTGCCAGGTAATACAAGCGAACATTGTATGTTCGGTGTCATTACCCTTGTAATTCTTTATTATAAGTAAATTTTGACGTTTTCGTATTTTTCAGGAATAAAGATTGGCGAAATCGGTACCAAGCTGGGCATGAACGCGACGAACAATGGTTTCCTCGGTTTTGACAATGTCAGAATACCAAGAGAACACATGCTGATGAAAAATTCCAAGGTATGATTCCATAGGCTTGCACTTCACAGTACAAGATAACTCTAGAGATTAATGGCAAGTGCGTGTGTCTTATATACGTTGTTACAAACGCATCGTAATTTTCAATGTCGTTTCTAGGTTTTGGAAGATGGAACGTACGTAAAGGCCCCAAGCGACAAGCTTACATATGGTACCATGATGTTTGTCAGAGTTGTAATAGTACGAGATGTTGCAAAGTATCTTTCGAAAGCAGCGACAATCGCCATAAGGTACAGCGTTGTGAGAAAACAAGGACAAGCCAAGCCTGAGTAAGTGTTTCGTCAACGTACATAACTTTTGCTTTTACATACTTATGAAAAATAAGAGTAATTAAAAAATTAAATTATGCGCATCGCAGTGGGCCGGAAACGCAAATCATCGACTACGTCACGCAACAATATAAATTATTTCCACCCCTGGCCATGTGCTTCGCGCTATCTTGGGCAGCCGACTGGATTTGGGAAATGTATAATAACGTGACTGCGGAACTAGATCAAGGAGAGTTGGACAGGCTACCGGAGGTATAAAAATTATAATCCGCAATATGAAGACCCTAAGAGGGACCGCGCAATGTATAGTAAAGATATATAATTTAATGAAATTCGCAGTTGCACGCACTGGCCTGCTGTCTGAAAGCAGTCGCTTCGGCAGATGCATCGGCAGCCGTTGAGCAGTTGCGCTTGTCGTGCGGTGGCCACGGCTACATGGATGCGAGTAACTTGCCGACGACTTACGGTCTGGTGACCGCGGTGTGCACTTACGAGGGCGAGAACACTGTGCTGTTGCTCCAAACGGCACGCTACCTCGTCAAAGCCTGGAAACAGGCTATCAGCGGCGATACGCTGCCGCCCACGGTCAAGTACCTCGAGCTGCTCTCAAGAAGAGTCAAGCAGCGGCCCTGGAAGAATACCCTGACCTGCATTGTCCGAGCTCATCAATCCGTCGCTGCTGGGTAGATCTTTTTTTTTAGTTTTAGGTTTTATCGATTCTTTAGACCAATCATTTATATTTTTTTTTTGTTATCACACCGTGTGCGAGTTATTTGAACCACACGAACGCAGTAGATATACATTTTGAGGAGATAAAAAGTTGTTATCTCTAAGTGAAAAATGATATACTGGTTGTTGACTTTTAGATGGATTGTTTCTTGTAGCGGTATAAGTACGGGGAAAGTACTTGTAGATTGTGAAATAAACTTAACATATACCAAAATTATTCTATTCCGATAGTAGACAAACTCGATCAAATAGAAACTTGTATGAAAAGTGTCCAAACTTATAAGTGGACAGCGATCTCAATGCAATTTGACAATCTTATCGTAACCTTTTTAAAAAAAAAAATGTTCCCACATACAGAAAAATCAAGCAGGCAACCGATAACATGGAGCGGCGCGTACGCTGTGGGATGGCATTGGAGGATGCTTGGAATGAAACGAGCATCGAACTCGCCCAAGCCGCTGACTCGCACTGTCGTGCCTTTATCGTCTTGAGATTCGTTGAGGCCGTCAGAGGCTTGAGCTCTACCGTTTCCAAACCTCTGCATGACGTTCTGATGCAGCTCTGCGAGTTGTATTGTGTGAACTCTGTTCTTCTGCGTCTTGGCGACTTTTTACGGGTAAATAATACGGGAAAATTTTAATAAAAATTCATGCTATATTATTCAACAATACTATACCCGCAAACAATATGATTATTTCTTTTTTTTAAAGTTCTCGTGCCTAAACAACGAAGATGTGCCTTCTTTGCAAAAGCGACTGGAGGAAATGCTCGCTGCGATTCGACCAAATGCTGTCGGCATCGTTGATGGCTTCGACATACGAGACGAAATTTTAGGCTCGGCTCTCGGTGCCTACGACGGCAACGTCTATCAACGGCTCTATGATGAGGCCATGAAGAGCCCTCTGAATCAAGAGAGCGTTAATCAATCTTACCACAAGTACCTCAAACCCTTCATGAAGAGTAATTTGTAAAAAAGAAAGCGTAAATCGTCATCGCTGTTTATTATTATATTACCAGATATAGTGAACGTGATCAGTATCATTGATGCCTATGTATATTGTATACGGTCGGTCACGCTTCTATACTGTCAAATGTTATCTATTGTTGAAATTGTTTGAATTCTAATACAATCATATCTGTAGATTTCTTTAGACATTCTACAATTTATATACCAGTGTATGAAAAAAAAACACTAGTTAAACTTTTGAAATCTGAAAACTTTCTATCAACTCTTTGATGAAATATCATAAACTTTTTAATTTAATAGTTCTTTGTCTTCAACTGTCATATCCGATTGAAACAATCAAGTAGAATATGTTTAGAGTAAACAAATGATTCTTTACTTACTTAAATTTAGAATCTATATAAGAGTTTATACCAAAAATTTCTAATAATTTTTTCTCGAGATATTTGTATCAATATTGAGAACTTTATATAATATTATAGCAAAGACTCCGCGTATACAAAATAATCTCTTTAAATTTTGAATAGTATATGTTGTTCTAAAACATAGTATATGAATTGAACCAATACGAATTAGAGTTCTTTAAGAGCCTAAGACAAGTAATACGATTTCACACAAAATGGAATTCACATTGTTATCGTTTTTCAAGTACTGTGTTTAGAAAAATGGTATATTGCGCAACTAGGTGGAAAATGCTCAAATCACACCCGAGCTAGAAATTGACCTTCCCCCCTTGTTACACACTGTCCTTTTTTGACAAGTGCATGTAAAGACCCGTTTTCATGCATATATAGTGAATGGAAAGTTGCACATTTTGAGTCGTGCAACCACTCTCTTTTCAAAATTTGACTAATTTTGAGTAGCGGGAAATAATGATTCTCTCCCGCTGCGGCGGGAGGAAATGACTATTTCCTCCCGCACGCTCGAAATGAGGACTTTTTTTCGAAATGAGGCTTTCCATTCACTGTAGGTGCATGGAAACAAAATTATTAAAAGAGATTGTAAAAAAAACTTTTTACAATAAATAAAAATAGTAAAGAACTATTGTTAAAAACGGCTGATATAATGTGACAAAAATTGTTTCTATATATCTTGTAAGATATCTTATATGTATCCGTTTATAATTTTTATAGATAATTTAATTGCGAAGTACCGTACAGCGGTAAACATTTAACCAGGAATAATTGAGTGAGAGATATATTCTTTAAAAGTGCATTATATTAAAATGATTGTTTAATATTATCCAGGTTAATACGGTTTATTATATTAATGCATGTTTTGTAAAATATTGTTCTTTAGGTATTATGATTATACATTATTTGGGTGTATTGATGATATTAAATGAGATTATGAAAGTAAAATAATTATTTTTATATAAAATGTTGAAATAAAAATTGTGATAAAAACTCCATGTTCTATTTAATTAAAGATTCCCAATTAAAATTTAAGTAAGTTTTCACTAGTGAACTTTAATATGGGCTGTATGTTCTGTGGTTGAATCTGGTATGTGTGTGTGTAATATATTTTACGTTGTATATCGTAATATTCGTAATAATTGCGCGAAGCCTATAGCTCTATCGGTAACCAAGAAATCTACCATGAGGCTTTCGGAGTATACTGTATCTTTATTAGGTACAATATAATAGTAGACGAAGACGAGAAACATGACATAGGCATATAGCATATTATATTATATCTATACTCTATACATATAGGTGTAACGCAGAGAGATACTCATGTATAGCTATCAGATCTTTAAATTCGTAATTTCAAACCATCATGGATTTTAACAAAAAAAAGATATAGGTATTATCTGGTGTAAAGCGTCGTATATGTGTGTCCAAAATTGCAGTATTACTGCAATCCATTAAGTATAAATAGGTTTAATTAGAAATATACGATTAATGGTCCTTTTTAATGTATGATGGAGAACAATTGTCAAAATGTAGATTCAAATTCAAAATATTTGTTAGAACAATTAATCACGGCGAGAAAGGAAATAAGCAATTTAAGGTACATTTTTTCATTGATAACCTGTTTTGCTGATATAATATCCATATTATCTTTGTTTAAAACATATTTGATTTCTTATGTATAACCTGCGAATATTTACTCTAATTCTTTAAGCTAGTCAGTGAATATATTAATTATTATTTTTAGACAACAGATAAAGAGTCTTCGTTATGTTCATGAACGAGACGTAAGCAGCATTAAAAGACTTTTAGGTTTGTGCACTAGTGGTCTTGCTTCTTTCTCCGAAGAATCTGCATCATCTCAAGTAGTGCCAAACAATTCTTCAGGAGACAATGAACCGTCAACCAGTCAAAGTATTGAAGATTGTTCTTTAACTTGTAGACCTATTGGTACTATTTCTACATGGTTTCCAAATAAGAGAGGAACCCCAAGGCAAGCTGTAATTTGTGGGAAAGCTCCAGGTAGAATAACACTCAATAAAACTGTTTTCACCAACCCAGAACATGCTCTTCAAGGATTGGAGGAATTTTCCCATATGTGGTATGGTTCACAACTCGATAATTTATATGATATATGCTTGATACACAACTTCATATTATTCATTATAATTTTTGTGTCTCCGTATTTTTTAGGATATTGTTCCACTTTCACAAAAATGAATTAGCACATGTTCGAGCAAAGGTAGCTCCCCCTAGACTTAATGGTTTAAGGACAGGAGTTTTTTCAACAAGGTCACCACATCGACCATGTCCTATTGGTCTGAGTTTAGTCAAAATCCTTAAAATTGAAGATTATTCTATTTATTTTGAAGGTGTTGATATGGTAGATCAAACTCCAGTTTTAGATATAAAACCATATATTCCACATTATGACAATCCACTACATATTGATAAAGTGTTACACACTGTTCATTCAAAAGAAGATGTGACTGAAAGTGAAACAGTAGAAACTTTTTCCACCAATAATTTGGATGACTGGATTTCAAACGATTTAGATGAAGCAACATCTGTCCACCCCAATGATAATTTACATTTACCAAGCCAGAGAATCATTAATTACACAAATAGTCTCATGGATAATCAAACACTTTTACATGTGTCTTCTTCTTCAACAACTCCTTCTTCAATAGATGTATCTCGTGATGAAGAACTTGCATTAAGATTGCAAGCTGAAGAATTTCAAGAAAATCTAAGTTTACAAGATGTACAAGTTAATAATCAAAATCAAAGTATATTGTCAAACAATGGTAGACCAAATCTAAATAGGACTGGGTTTGATGCAACAGATGCGGAAACTTTTGATAATGATGATCATAATCTAGGAAATTCAAGGCTGCTGGATGGAGCAGATGGTCCAAATGCAGTTTGTGGAACAGATCTAGATTTAATTAGTAGACGAGCATTAAACTTAAGACTTGATGATTCATCTTCGTCTTCTTCACCTGTGAGAATGGGCGTCAGGGAAGCACCGGATGGTGAAGAAGGATTTGATTTACCCCAAACATATAATACACTAGTTAGTTCAGCTAGTAGTACAGCTAGTAATGACAATACAAATTCTGCTCCTCAAACAGTTGATAGACACACAAACGAAAGCAGTGCAGAAGAAGAAGAAGTCAGAGTGCCTGATTGGATATCAAGGCCAAAAACATCTATATTATCCGTAGTTTTTAATGAACGTTCTTTATTACAACTCTACGAAATTTTAAATGATAAAGCTGATGAGAAACGACGTGCGGTAGAGAATGTTTTAAAAGAAGATCCAAGATCCGTATATTTAAGACGACGATATGGAAATCAATTTTATACATTTCTAATTCACGATCTTCACATTACTTGTAGATTTGATGATGATAGAAAAATAGTTACAGTGTTTCAAATTCGGCATGCAGGCCGTATCTGTGAATGTGGGCAACCAGAGTGGCAATGTACAGGGCATTCTCCCCCTTCTGTTTATAACCAAGACCAATAATTTTTAAAGTAATTTTATAATGGATGTGATTTATAATTGTATACTTTGTTAAGAAATTTTCGCACATATAAATGAATTTTTTTACAAGTTCCTATCATGTTAAGTTAATAATTTACAATGGATTTCTTTAGAAAATTATTTAAAGATAAACCCTTTAACGTAAAATTAAAGAATGTGCTTTAAAACAATGTTTTCGTATTGTAAAAATTATTTATTTCCGACTTCATAATAAAACTATTTATAATTACACTTGACTGTACATTTAAGTGTACATTCTTATAGTTGCGTCCGCTCCTGCCGAAAATATCCATGGTTGGATTGGATGAAACATTATATCTAAAATCCCAAAATCGTTATAAGATTCATGATTGCACAATCTCTTAAGAGGTACAATCAAAGGATTTTGCAACAAATCACTGCAAAACGTAAAATTTATAGATTAGAAATTTTAAAAACTAATTAACATTTTTAAAATTTTGTGCTAAATATACGATTTTGAACGTACCTATAAACCATTCCGTGACAAACAATCAGGCCCCGATCGTCAGCCCCAGATGCAAATAATGGATATCGCTTATGATATGCTACGCCGCGAATACCAGTACCGTGAAGACGAAGAGTCTGATAAGGTTTCGTACTTAAATCCAGATCAAACCATAGCAATTTTTTGTCATATGTTCCTACAAGAAGATTATCTCCTCCTAAAAATGTTTGAAAAGAAAAAGATTAGCAAGTCGTGTATTTCCATTCTACTATGTTACAAAATATCTTTTTACCAGGATGTATTGCCATTGTAGATATCCATTGTGAATTTGTAAGCAATTTCTTTACCATTTCTTGTTTTGTTAAATCATAAATCCTTACATTTTTTTGAGTCTAAAAATAATACAATTATATATTTTTAAAGATAAGTATATATGAATATTTGTCATATTATTAAAATGACTCACTGCTACAAATAAGAATGGCCTGATTGGATGAAACAATGCACACTGCACTTGTCCCTTAGGTCTACCAATTGGTATGTGAGACCTTCTTTTTGAAAGTTGGTGAATTAAAACAGCTCTATTCTGACCATCTGGCATGACTGTAGCAAAATAGTCACCTTTTCCATGCCAAGTTACCTGTTTAACAGTCTTGAAATGATTTATAACAACTCTGATTCCCTGCTTCCAATTTTCTGGATTATCAGCTTCTGTTTGCTGTTCCCACTGTACAGCTGTTTTTACTCTTTCAGGTACTAAAATATGCATTTTTATTTATTCTTAAAAATATGTACTTCTTATACTGATATATGAACGAAAAAAATATTTCAAATTAATTACCAATAGCATCACTTTGTGGAATAATTTCTAAAAGTTTATCTGCTTTACTTGTGATTAAGTGATCACCGACACCAGGGTTGATCAAAAGCACTTTTTGGTCAGCTGCTACAGCAATCAGTGGAAGATTTGGATTGGGACACCATGCAACACTTCTTACAACACCGCCGCAATTCACGACTTTCACACATCTGCCGGTAGCAATTTCCCATACTATATACAGGATATTATGTTACTTCATTTTCAATAATTATGGTATATATAAGATGGAAAAAAAAACCATTGAAGCTTACTCCTTAATGTTGAGTCATCTCCTCCACTCGCAAAATATTGACCTGTTGATTCAATGGCCATACTTCTGACCATATCTGTGTGTCCCTTGTAGATCATTGACTGAATTGTTGGGAATGGCTGTAAGTCTTTAGGACTTGGCAATTGTGGCACTAATGACTCTGGCTCTATAGTTAACTTCATTTTTATTGCTCTTGGGCACAAATAAAGATCTAGACACCTCTGGAATCTTTCCTTAATATATTTAGGATATGCCGGAACTTGCCTGAGCGATTCATATTTTTCAGGAATAAAGTGTAATTTCCTTTTCCAAGGTGTTGATTTGAGTTTATTCCATTGCTTAACTTCCCTTTTGTCAAACAAATATTCCGGAGGTGGATTGTAACTCTCTGCATGTCCAGGTAAAAATCTTTTTGGTGCTGGAATATGTTTATGAATCCTTCTCATTTCTTCAGCTTGATCATCTGTTTGCCAGAGCATGTAGAATTGAGGTTCCCTGGTTTTCTCTTCTCTTTCTTTCCGCATTTCTGCTGTTGATTTTATCCATCCCATTTTCAAAGCATGAACAAGTTGAGAAACTTTTTTAGCTTCTGGTTTTGATGGAAGGAATGAGCGTTTGTGCTCAGGAAATTTGCGAAGAGGCATTTTTTCCACTTCAGATGTAAACCATTCTACCCATGGCTATTAAAATTTAGAATAAAAATATTGTACAAGTTGTAAAATAACATTTTTTCTAAAACTAAATAAGAAGAGTTATAGCTACTTATACTTACAGCATATTCTTCAAAATTAGCATCTGGTATTCTTTGTTTTTGAATCCTAGTAATAAGTTGAATATCAGCTTCACTTAAGACAACGTCTTGTCCAGTTTGATAATCTTTAATTGTTCTCCAAAAATCTGGATCTTCCATTCGCTTTAGAAAGTCATCCAGCTGGTCTCCTTTTGCTGGCTTAAGAATTTTTTTTCCTTCCCAGTCATAACCCAAGTGATCTGCATCGTTATACCACTTCATAGGAATATTTCCAACAGTATTTCGAATATCTTCTTCATCAGAGCTGTCACTATCATATTCATTTGGAGTGGTACTATTTACATTTGTATTTGTATTTGAAGAAGAATTTTGATTTGTTGGTTTATTAGCAAGCCTTCTTTGTGTCTTAAGGGCAGTTGATTGGGAATTATATTTTGAAATTTTTTCTGCTTTACTTTGGGTTTTTTTAGATTGAATTTTAGCCTTCATTTCATTGATTTTCTCTCCAGCATCATCATTAGAATCTGCTTCAGATTCCAATAAACTATCTTCATCTGATCTATGCTCAGTATCAGACACTTCCTCTTCTTGACTGTCATCATCTTTTTCATCATCATCATCATCATCATCGTCAACATTATCATCTTCATCTTCTTCACTTATGTCCTCATCATTTGAACCTTCCTCATCAGAATCAAATATTGGTTTGTCATTTTCTTCATCTGATTCAACTTTAGAATCTTTCTCATCAACTTCTTCATCAGTAGTATCTCCATCTCCGTTAATTTCTCCAATTAGCAAATCTTCAGTTCCCGAATCCTATGGTTTGGAGATAACATTATATTCTTTAATTAATGTTTTAATTTAAATTAATTTATTTCTGTTTGATAATATGTTTCAAATACAATCTTATAAGTATTTATAATTTTTCTATCTTGCTTATTATAATGGATTTTAAGACTGAATAATCATTTTTTTTAGAGTGGCATTAAATGCAATTGTTAAAATTGTTATGTACAAAAATAAATAAATATAAACAAGACAAAACACAGAATGTTTTAAAGAACATACAGATATTGAATAGTTACCTCGGTCTCTTCGGACTCGTCACGATCGTCTTCTTCTTCATTTTTCGTAACTTTAACATTGTTTTGTGGTATTTGTTTCCTTTTTAACGCTTTTTTGTGAATCTTCATGTTTGACACAACGATAATGAAACTTTATGAAACGCACATGGAGATCACGAAGACGAATTCGAGAGGTTAGAAAAAACACGCGTTTACGAATGGTTTACGACCATTGCCGCAAGCAGCCGCAAGTGCACGAAGTAAGGCCACGAGAAGTGCACAAAATGTGTGCGTCTGCGCGTTGAACAAACAAAAGTTATGCTGACAACAGCGCCACTTTGAAGTTTAAATTCTAATTTTAATCTAACTTAACTTTCTTTTTCTGATAGGAAAGTTCTCACATGATTGAAAGTTATTTGTATAGTTAAGTATTTCACGATAATAAAAATATAGTAATTTATTTATTTATTTATTTATTATTGTTGTATTGAAAAGGGTTATAAGCCCTTTTCAATACAACAATATTTACAGAAGAAATTAATAAAATGGTAAAAATTTACATAAAACATAAAAACCGTAAAAAAAAGAAAAGTAATTAAAAAAATATTAAACCACATTCTGATATCCCCGCATAAAACACTAATACATTAAAACAGCTAACTTCATGGATTACGAGTTACGAGAGGGTCCTATAAAAATCGAGTCAGCAAAAATACACACATACTGCGCACAACTTCAAACAAGAAAAGACTGACGAATTGCAAATCC
The DNA here is from genome assembly GCA_900474305.1 of Cecidostiba fungosa. Lineage (NCBI taxonomy): Eukaryota > Metazoa > Arthropoda > Insecta > Hymenoptera > Pteromalidae > Cecidostiba > Cecidostiba fungosa. The sequence goes on along the minus strand of UCOJ01000197.1, from coordinate 139,892 downwards.
CCGATCATATTGTATACCAAAAAGGCACTAAGTAACAGGACAAGAGTAATTCAAGAGAATAGAATGAGAGGGGGATGAAGGATCCAAGCAGAATCAAGTGAAATAGATAGAGCAAAAAGCATCGAGATTTTAACCGTGAAAATGGAACAACGAGCTCGATCTGCTTGGTGCAATTGACCTAATGTATTTGCTTTCATAGGCTAAGGCCACACTAGTTCGAACGACGAAAACTTCGATGCAACCTTGATCGCGTGTGCAGATTTATATTACGGTGCGATATGATAACAAAATTGATTTCGAGAGAAACCATCACAGCGAGCCAGTTTACGGTGACTCGACGGAAAACAACAAGATGCGTTTGTGATGCGTTTGCTCGCTTATGCCGTGCTCGCATCTACAAGTAACATGTAAGTCGAAATTATAAAAATATATGTAATCGTGTGTTCTCTGATTGTTTGCATTAAGTCAATGGTTTTCATGAATTTTCCTTTAGTACTGTTTGGAGAATGGGTTGTGTTAACAGTCACACAGATATCAATGATCTGCATCTCAATGTCTTTCAAGTGATGAATGTAGATAATTTGGGAAATTTGATCACACCTGGCAGATTGAAGGTCACCGACACTGATATTATTTTGTACCAAAGAGGCAAGACACCAGTCAAATGGCCTTTACGCTGCTTGCGTCGTTATGGCTATGATGCTGAAATATTTAGTTTCGAATCAGGCAGGCGCTGTTCTACAGGTGCAGGGATATATGCCTTCAAGTGTCGCAGAGCAGGCCAACTTTTTAATCTTGTTCAAACTAATATTCAGGTACTTGTATTGCTTGTGGTTATATAATATTCAAGAATGCTATGTTACTCACTTTTACTCAATTTCTTTTTATGCATAAAGATTTAGGTATAATTATTTTATATATGTATAAAGTTAATTATATTTTTGTGACAATTATAGTCTGACTGTTCTGAGAAGGCACTGACTCGAGGACAGCGCTTTCTGAGAACTGATTTATAACTGATACTCAAATTTCTCATTTTACAGCAAGTTTGTACTAATGGCGATGACACAATTTCAAGAGAAATGTCGATTGGCACACATTCTGGGCCTGGGCCTATTGTAACTAGAGTGACAATACCATCAGAACCTAACTATCTGGATCCAACAGCAGTTAGAAATAGTAGTCGCAATGTATCTGCAATATCGCAACAAAACAGAAATGGAAGATTAAGCAGCATTGGAAGTAGCAGTGGTCCAATGTCTCCGCAAGGAACAATGGGCTCTCCTTCACCACCTCCCACACTTCCATCATCATTGCCACCACCTCCACCTATCTCACATGTCCATCCATCTGCACTGTATGTTAATGAGGAAGTTCTACAATCAAGTATGACTGCAGATATGGAACACAATAACAATAAAAGTTTAGGAAGGAGATCAATGCAAAGGTATACTTATTTCCTTAATCTTTTATGAATATATGCATTCATAAGTTTAATAATAGTAGATTGGAGTAAACGAAATATAAAATTTATTTTGTGAATTTGTAGATCACAGACTGTGAGTAGTTCAACATCGAGCAGTGGATTTCTGTCTTTTGAACAAGTATCTGGTCAAATAGTTAGTAGTGAAGCCTTGCCATCAGGCCATAATCGTGCAACAATGCCTCTACAAGCATTGACTGCATCGTATATGAACATCGACCTTGGTAGTGATGCTAGTCCACTTTCTCCCTCACATAGCACTTGCGACTCTTCTACACCCTTGCGCGAAGAGACTGCTGATACTCTAGATTGTAGCAATGGAACTGCTCGGGCTTACATGAACATTAGTCCGGGTCAAGAAAAAATTGAACCTTTAGCAAATATTGTCAAGACTCGTCCACCTGCTCTCTCAATCTTGCCACATCAATCTGATTCGGAAGATGGCTTGAGGCATTGTTACGCTAATCTTGAAGCTAACGAAATAGAAGGCCTAAAGAAGCGTTTTTCTGCTGCTTCCATTGCGGATAAATTACCACTCCAATCGCACACGCCACCACCTCATCTCAACAGTAGCACTACTGTAATCCGAGAAGTGAGTTATGCTGTTTTGGACTTGGACAAGAAAGAAGCTGTACCAAATATGGGCACAACATCCTCGGTGACAAATGTTACGGCTACAACGACGGCGATGACGCCGACAACAACTATGGCCTCATCTGAATCGATAGGAACAACTCAATCAGCAACACCCTCATCACCACCAGATTCGCCACTTAAGCCTCAACAAATTGGCTATGTAACTATAGATTTCAACAAAACCACTGCTCTCTCTCATTCCGTCAATTCGAGTCTGATCAATGATATCGACGAAGGCTCGAGAAAAACCCGCCATAATTCCACAATAAGTGAATTTATTCTTCCACCTTCAACGAGGCATAACTCTTCTATGAGTGAGTGATTATTACTGCATAATTTGATTGTTTACTTACTCCTTTTTAGTTTTATTTTTCTATAAAGATGCGATTTACGATTTTTTATACTATAAAGCCTACAGAGTCTTAATTGCTGCCTCATTTTAATGGTCTTTCGCTAGACTTTTATTTTTATTGTTAAATAATATTATCTCAATATTCATTAAATTGAATGAGTTTGAAAGTTTTGTCTATCAGACAATAGGTCAAGGTCAATAGAATACAAGTAAAATTAATTATGACTTGTTTTCTAAGAGCAACAAAATGGCAACTTTACTTGAATACTAATCATGATTAATCATTACACAAAAGATTAGATATCATTTATTAGGTTTGATTATAACGTCTATGCTTAAATATTAAATCATAAGCATGTATTAGCCAAAAGTATAAAATTAATTATTCTTGTTTTACTTTCTTTTTCATTTATAAATGACAAATATTTTCACATAAGTATAAGTACTAATGAATATGAGAAGTTAATATTAAACATTAATTATACTGAAAGAAGGAGAGAGAGAGAGAAAGATAATTATATTTAATAATAATTATAAGGAGAAAACAATAAGAATTCTGAATTGCTACAGTAGTTACAAAAACAAAACAACAATAATTACAAAACAATAATCCATCACTTTCAACAATGAAAACATCGTCGTTTATAAGTACTATGAACGTGTATAAAGACCTGTTAAAAAGAGGGAAAAAACTTAGCGAAGATAATTTGCAAGAGTTTATCATAATGGAAAGTTTTTAGAAATTAAAGTAGTTGTAGGTGAATCCTTTTATAAGACGAAAAAAAAAACAAGTAACGCTCGTGTTGTGTACAATGTATGTGATAATAGAAGGCGAATACTCTAGTATTAAGGAAAACATACTTATAAAAATAAACGAATTTTGTGTCAAAGTAGATGCCAATGAATTGTATACGCTGAAAAAAAACATTTTTTTATATATGACGCGCTTAAAACAGATATTGCGTGCAGTAGCCAAAGAAACTAGATTAGCTGTAGTACATAATAGTGCTATATAGAGTACAGTTTCTTTTATAGATGAAGTAAAGTTTATTTTTTTTCTTTTTAATAGAAAATTAGTGTTTTTCGAATGATAGAAGAACATTGGATAAAGATCGTAGCTTTTTATTGTGCCAAGAAAGCGTCTTGAATTGATTACCTGTTACTGAAAGTTTAACAATATTTCGTGAGTGACTTATTGTGCAATAGCTTACGTAATTTTCAAGAAGCATTTAGAAACATTTTTGTTTGATAGCATTTATGGACTCGTTTTGTTTATGTGAATATGAATATACTTTCCTCGTTGCACATAAGCTTCATTTCTTTTCTGTGCCTAACATTAATAATATTTGCATTTAAGATGCGAAGTATATACATCGAAATGGTTTCCTAGATATAGTACTGTTGAATCCTACAAAAAGAAATTATAAACGTAAAAAGTTAGACTGTCAAATGTAGAGTAAACGTTACGAAATACAAAAAGAAAAATGGCAAAGATGTGTTTCAAGTCCGTGACAGTATTACTTTACATATACGTCGTTGCAAAGTACAAAAAACTATTAAAACATTCTAAGCAAAATATGATTTTCTGAAATTTAAAGTAGTAATTATTGATTACAAGTTTTTGTTCAGTAATCAGAAGAGTACGTGCAGCGACAGTACTTTTTATCAGGCGTAATAGAAAAGCTTCACGAAATATTTTGTCTGCCTATCAGTTCTAGTGGTCCCAATTTATGACCACTGATGAAAGTTGTTTAATAAAAGTTTATCGTAGATTTAAGACAAATATCATGGGCGTGGCGAGGAAAGTGATAATTTTATTTTTCTATAAATAGAAAGAATGGCAAAGGTGTCTTTCAATAACACATCGAGATTAAAGGTAAATGTATAACTGTACAAGTTGTAAATTCGAAATTGATTTGCATCAAACGGAGCAAATTTTAATTTACAAAACTTTTGCCATACACTTGTGACGACCTAAATGCATAATATGTACGCACATACAGGCCAAGTTGTATGTTTTACTATGTGCAAGAAAACTTATTGTTTCAAATTGTTTTATAATAATGATGATCATTGTATATTTATATAGGCAACCAAAGAAAAATGTAATTTTGTATGTTTGTGCCTCATTTTGAATGACGCAAACGTGTAAGACTATTAGTATAAACAATGTTGGAATGTTAAAAAATGGAAATTTTGTTGTACCATTATTATATTGGAACGGTGTAAAGTTTAGTGCATTTAAACACTATTATTGATGAGAATAATAGTAAAGGAAATGACAGTTATAACATACAAAAATAAAGTTTGAATGAAATTAATGTTTTATTATTTATCCTATGTTTGTATAATCCCTGGTTTACAAATGTTGAAAGCAACTATGAAAATTGAATAGATAGACTTAGCCAGCCCTAGGAAACATTTGAAATCTTCAAGTAATAAGTAATATGTCGGTTCCGAATGTATGACAATAAATTTATTGCATACTTACATATTAAAATCTAAACACACTTTTTTTATTAAACTCCTACCGCGTCGTTACTGAGATCTTTCTACATACTTTTTATTCATAATATTTGTCCAATCTTTTATGGTAAGAAAACTTTATTCTCTGTCTTATTAAGTCATTACATAATCACAATGTTGTAAATTTTTCTAAATGATTATTCTAATTTAAAAAGTTTTCTTGGAATTAGTCTTAAGGACTAAACAAATTGAAATTATTACACTGATAATGTTATTTGCAATCGTTTTGTGTTTTGAAAGATTTAATGTAGGTACTCTTGATCACGAGCAGAAAGCATTTGATCCCTCAACATCTTATCTAAAACAAACAATAAAACACAACATGTGGATTGATAAATAATAGAAACTTTTAAAAAGTATTTTATCGAAAAGAGTACAGTGGAGTATACATACCGTTTGGAAAATTTAGGATCTTGAATGCGGAGTTCCAGATTTCGATCTGCGTGGAGTGCGGCTTTTCGATGGTGATCGCGATTTGCTCAAAGACTTTGGACGTCCATTCCTGCTTCTGCTGCGAGATCGGCTACGAGACGACGAGCGCGAGTAGCTGCGCTTAGTACGTTGCCTTGAGCGAGAACGTGATCTTGAGCGCGATCTGGACAAAGACCTAATGAATAAATGTCTTAATATTAAAACATCGTTTATAAAATTTGCCTTTCCCAAGTTCATTGTTAAATACTCTTAACTTTCACATTCAATTTTGAATTTGCATTTAACTATTTCCGTAAAAGTGGTCAAATGGCATACAGAACTTTAGAGATAATTAAACCTTTACGGCGTTAAATCCATTAAATTTTGCAATTTCCCTACCATTCCCTGAATATTAGCGAATTGAATGTAAAATCAATTGTTATACACATTTTCAAATTTAATGAAATCATCAAAAAGTTATTAAAAATCAATAAATGTTATGGCGACATAAAGATAAACTGTCAGTACAATCGTCAAACAAACTTTGAATTTAGAAAACAAACAATTATTGCACATGGCTTACCAATCAGTGAATTTACCTATTATAGTATAGTTTGTTGCTTTACAAATATTCATAGGTCTAAAAGATACCCCCAACTAGTCTCAAGTATGAACTGAATGTTCTTTTTTCATTTTTTTTTGTTTTGTTTTTGTTTATACCTATTAGAGGCTGCGTGAGTACGCGTGGGTGGAGGGGTAGCAGAGCAGATTGTCAAAATCGCGCGATATTTGGAGGTGTCGACGAAGAGAGTGTAGGCTAAAAGAGCAGATGTTCGCTATGCGTGTCTACGATGTTCAGATATCAGATCAAAACATTGAGCTGAACGAAGACCCGAAGAAGCGGCGGACAGAGCCGTAGCGCAGCGAAGTGCCGTCGTTAGAAGAACCGAAGTGCCTCTTTCGCTCTCTTTCGCTCTCTCCCGCATAATCTCGCTGAGTCTGAGTCTCGTTCGATCTTTAGCTCTCTTTCGTTTGCGTATTCTCTGTTCAGTGTCTCGTAGTGCAGAAGTAAACCCAAAGTAGGTAGGTGCTCTACACGCTGTAACTACGCAGAGTGCATCACAAAGTGAACCCAAGTCGAATCTCGCGAGTTTCTCTCTGTGCGACATCGCATAGTCACATGCGAATGCTGCTTCAGCCGCACCTCCTACAAATAATGGGCGATATTACATGGACGACGTTCTCTGGTATTTTATCCAGTGCGTCTGTTTATATTTTTGTTTTTCTTTCAAATCGCACATTTACTCGCCTTTTCTCTCAAAGGTCTTTTTTTTTACTTTACACAAGCAAGTTACTCTTACTGACTATCATAGCTTCAAGGTTTCATTGTTTACAACAGAAAATCAAAATTCAAGCAAAGAAGAAAAACCTCGAAACTATCAGCTCAATATTGTTCAATTCTAATAAACAGTAATTCAACAAGAAAAAAAGAGAAAATAAAATAATGAAGTATTATCTTGAAAAAAGTACTACTCATATGCGTATGCATGTATATGTATTATAAAACACACAGTAATGAAAAAAAGGAGTAGAATGAACGACGAACCTGCGTCTTCGTGCTCCGCCCCGCTGCCTGGAGCAGTCCCGAGCGTAGTGACCGCGCTCGCCGCAGTCGTAGCATCTGTGCTCTGGATGGAATGGCCGGTTACTACCGGCACCACCGCGCCTCGAGCCGCCCCTGTCTCTTGAACGCTCTCCATTGGAAAGCTCGACACGGGCCCTGCGTCCGCAGACGGTACGGCCGTCCAAGGCCTTGACCGCGTCCTCGGCATCTCGGGCGTCCTCGAATTCGACGAAGGCAAAGCCCGGTGGGTTCCTGGCCACCCACACGTTCTTCAATGGTCCATAGTGCGAGAATGCATCTTCCAACTCCTGTTTTGTCGCGCTGTTGCCCAGGTCGCCGACGTAGACCTTGCAGTCAGACGGATAGCGGGACATCTGTACGAAGAGAAAGTATATATGTCAGTACAAAAGTTCTGCACGTGGCAGGTTATGAGCTTTAACTAATTAATCATCGTCATCGTTACATTGCTGCGTATGCTTGTTTACTCGGGGTATTGACGACGACGACGGCAATGTTGGGGCCGATAAATTGTTTTTCGCTGCTGGAAATCTCAAGGTCTCGAAGAGCGCGCAGCCATTGCTGATGATGAATCGAATAACAAGACGCCGGGGCGAAAGGACGCTGCTGCTGCTGATGGTCAGTCAGCACAGCGGTGTATAATCGCGGCTGAGAGTTTTCGCGGTTTCGCTGTATCGCGGTCGTCGTATATGGGGACAAACAAGCATCAGACTGGCGCCGCGATAACGAACGACGACTGCCCGCAGACTCTCGACGTCGACTTCGATGGAAAAACACAAGGAAAAAAAAAGAGTGCCTACCTTATTCATAACGGCAAGAGCACCACGTTTCAGGATGAATGCTTGCGGCCGGTCGTGTATTGGTTTTTAGAGTTACAGTGTTTTCGTCTCGGTGTCGGCATCCGCGGTGCGTCGTCTCCGGCTGCTTGCTTCCTCGTCCAGACGCTGCGCACGACGTACAAGTACGGCGGCAGTCGTCAAATTCCCTCGTCGTTGCGAAAAATCGATAAAATGGCTCGGGCGGAGTGAGAGAGACAGAGAGAGAGTGAGAAAGAGCGCTGTCGAGTAGGAAGAAGCGGCGACGGCGGCGGCGAGGACTGCTCGGAGCGACATCTGACGGTACGTGCGTACGGGGGGGGAATGATGATGATGGACATCAAAGCAGCTGCTGGCGGAGATTGACGAATCGGCGGGATTGTGCTATTGGTGAGAGGCGAGGGGGTGGAGGGAGGGTGGGGAGGGATCTTGGCCGGACAATATAGTAAGTACCTACGTGCGCGCTCGCTCGCTGTTGTTGTTATCCGCGCTTTCTGTACATTGAACCTATATAGCACACTGCAATTTCGAGGTTTTGTTTATGATTACGCACACGGCGGCGGGGACAGCTGCGTATTAGTCATTGTTATCTCGGGGCGGCGGCGCCGCCGTTGTCAGGTTGTACAACAACGATTTACGCATATCAGAGACGACTCTTGTCGATTCTTATCACTGTACTGATGGCGCGTACACAACATATAGAAGCGTAATAGAGCGCACTTGCTTCCTCTCTCTTGAGAGTTGTTGCGGCGTATAATAACCTCAGCGACGCAAAACAGCAGAGGAGAGGGAAAATGTATAGACAGAGAGAGAGAGAGAGAGAGACTGGCGCATAGATATTATCTATAGACGACGCGGTAGAGTTGCAATAATCCGTAAACGAGCGGGGGAAGGGGCCAGAGGAGGCAGACGACGCCGCTCGTTATCGCATATCGAATCGCGCGTTCCGTGTGTCCCTCTTCGACGCGTCGCAACTCAACTCAACTCTCTCGCGCACAGCGCACAAGACAAGTAGGTATTTCGCACGTGAGCGTGACGCCGTCGATGCGAGACGGGAGTCAAGAGGGAGAAAAACGTGGTGTAAACGTGAGCGCACACACGTATATAGGTATATAATAATGTAGTTATGTAGTATACACAAGAGTATACGTATGTATATGTACAGTACCGCGGAGAGCCGAGAAAGCGCGCACGGCTCGCGGTTATATACTCGCTCAGGGCCATCAGCTGCAGAGTGCACGAGCACGCGCGCATTAAATCGAGAAATAAGCAATTTAAATAACGCCGGACGAGCCGAGTTAGAGCGACGACGAGTCTTTCGCTCACGCGTCATTGTCGCCCGTAGTCGTGCGTCTCTCCAATTTTCGTGAGCGGAAGGCGAACGGAAGTCTGTGGGCTGCGTATACATTGATGCTGCAGCAAGAGAGAGAGAATCGAGGGCTCTCTCAGCGGAGCTCCGAAATAAGCGCAAAAGCGGAGGATTTTAAAGAATTCGACTGCGTGTGTGTGTGTGTGTGTGTGTTTGTGTGCGCAGTCAGCAGCGCGCACCACGCGCCACACGTCCGAGTAGTTTTCCAGTGCGCCAGAGAGCAGCTGAGTTACGACAGGAGGAACGCGAACGTGCTCTTTCTCCGTCGCACCAGCCGCAAAGGTCCACGACAGATCTCTCTCTCTCTCTCTCACTCACTCCGTCTCCGTCGCGCTGGGCTGCTTCTCTCTGCGTGTGTGCTCATTCACAACTCACGCACGCCACGCGCACTTTCCGCCGCCGGCCCCAGCAGCAGCAGCAGCAGCAGCAGCAGCAACAGTAGAGTCAAGTACCTATAGAGGAGGAGCAGAGCGAGTAGTCAGTCAGTATACATGCATATATACATATAGTGTATAGGTGTGCGTGTGTTTGAGCGAGCTAGTGTGCGTGTCAACGAGTTCAGTTCGGAGCAGCCAGCTCTCTCGCGCGCAGCAGAGCGGCTGAACGGCGGCTACGGTGGAGGAGGAGTGGTGGCGGCGGCGCGGCGGCGGCGGCGGCGGCAGGCTCTTGCCAGCAATATGTAATCCGTGCAGTCTCACTCTTATTTCTCTTCTGTGGTCTCACTCGCGCCGCTCAGTCGTCCGGCGGATATATATATTGCTCATTCCGCGCACGCAGCGAAACAGTCCAAATAGTTTGGCTCCGGCGCGTGCCAGCCACTTTGATGTGCCTACTCTGCCGTATCAGTTCTCGAGTGTGCGCGTGCGTGTGAGCTTGTCTGCTGACGATTGTTTTTTGACTACACAGAGCGCTTCCAGAAGGAGAGCAGAGCGCGAGTAGCAGTAGGATAGGATATACTCGATACGAGGCTGTGGAGGCTCTCTCTTCCTCACATATTCGCGGGGAAGGAAGCGAGGAAACGACGACGACGGCGACGACGACTTCGACGGCGAGTGAACGGCGGGCGGGGGAACGGAGGGAGGGCACACGGCAGCGGCAGCAGCAGCAGCAGCGGCGGCGGCGGAGGGAGGGAGAGTAAGACATAGAGAAAGAGCGAGGACACACACATATGACGTCAAAACAGAAACCGGAGTGTCCCACTGAAATATTCAGGAGAGAGCAGCGCGGAGTAGTCATGAGTGTCGCCGAGGCGTTATTTTGACAGTGCACTGCCGTGCGGACGAAAAGAGCTTGCCCGAGAAAGAGAGCAGCAGCCTCAGCATCGAGAGAACGAGGATAGTACAGCAGAGCAGAGCAGCAGCAGCAGTAGCAGCATCGACTCGACGATGAGTTCGAGGTTCGAGCAGCAAGGCGGACAGCCCTGCGGTACGAGCGAGTCCGAGAGCGCACTGCCCCTGCTGCAGGAGCTCGCCGATCTGCCCTGCACTTCCGTTCAGCAGAAGCTAAACCGATACGTGAGTTTTTTCTCATATTCTTTCATATTTCTTCTTTTTATTGCATATTTGTTTGCTCACGCACTCGCTCTCTCGGTCTATTTGTTTTATCAACTCGCGCGCGCGCTCTCGGCTGCAGCAGTATATAGTGTGTATAGCTCTTTTCCGCTCGCTCTCTCTCGCTCTCTTTGCAGCGCTTTCGTCTTTCATCGGGCCAAGCTGCTGTTGCACGCACTCGTGCGCGCGAGAGCTAATATAACTATATCATATCCTGCTCCCCGTGTCCCTCTCCCGCGAGCGCCGCGCGCGCGCGTTCTCTTTCTCCGTTTCCTCTGGCTCGAGATCGCGGGCGAGTTTCGTCGTCGCGCGACCGCTGCTGCACGTATGATATGTATATATAAGTATCTACCTCTATACGCCCGCACGTTCGCGCTCTCGCGCCTCGTGTCGTAAAACTCGCGCGCGGCGGGCTTGCAATTGCACAGATGTGCAAATATGGGTTTTGCTTACGAGGAGTTATGTAATGCGCGCGAGGGAGAGCGACATCAACAGAGAGAGAGAGAGAGAACGAAAGAGAGTGAGAGAGCGCTGACGGAGGGGAAGAGAGGGGCAGAGAGCGCTGAGAGAGAAAAAACTTTCAGACTCGTGGGATTTTCCGCGACGAGCTCTGACTGAAAAGTGTCCGCTTTTATCAGTTTTCGTTTTCCCCGCGTGCTCTCCGAAATAATACACACACACGCGCGCGCGAGCGAGCGAGCGCGAGGGTATCTGTGCGTGAGAGACCGGCTGCTGTCTGTTTTCCTGCTTCTTCTTCTTTTTTTTTTGTTTTTTATCTCCGCGCACAGCAGACTCTCAAGTATTTGTTTACTTCTCGAGAATAAAGGCACATTACACTCGCGTGCGTATATTATGTACATAACATGCTTTTATATATGCTCACTTGCTATTACTCACTCTATCCTGATGTGTTTCAATTGCTCTGTTTCAGTTTCAAGATGCGACCGGTGCGAAAATATCGTTTCTGTCGCCAGTTAGAAAGGAGAGCCAGGAACTGGTCGTTCACGTCGTAGGCGAGAAAATTCTCGAGCAAGAATTGAGGTTTCCGGTAAGTCACACGTCGTGTCCAGCACTCGTTATATATCCTCATTTGCATTAGCTACATAAAATACAATCCGCCTCAATTCGAGATGCGGCAATTGTTCCGGCCAACAACGAGCATCAGCAGTGGCAGCAGCAGCAGCAGCAGCAGCAGCAGCAGTGCACTTAACTCTCTCTCTCTCTCTCTGTCTCTCACTGTCTATGGAAAAAAACGAAGCGGGAGATGAAGCAAAAATTCCATCAAATCTGAGAACTCGCGCCGGTTATCTGATTAAAATTACAAAGCCTTTTAACGACGCACCCACACACACACACACACACATTCAGATATAGTGTGCGAAGGAATGTACTGGATTGCGGATTAAATTTACGCGCGTCGGCGCGCGCGAAAGTAAACGAAGAGAGACAGCCGCGGCGGGCGGCGCGCTAATAAGCTAATAAAGATTCGGGATACGAAATTCGCGCTCGGAATGACAATTCTAGAGCGAGATTTTTAATGGCTCACGCGCGCATGCTGCTTCGGTGCCAAGAAAATAATGCGTGCGCAATTGCGCCGGGAGTTGACAAGCGCACGCTACTATATATACTATACTACTGCGACAGAAACGTCAATTTAACAGGTTCAGGGTTGCGGGGAAAATTAACATATTTCATAAGCAGCACTGCTGCTGCTGCTGCTGCTTTATCGCTAGCGCGCGCAATAAAAAAGAGTACGCGCGCGGGCATAAAAGTCGGCGCAAATCATCTTTCTGTGTGCAGCGTATAAGTATAGTATATATTATAGTCTCTGAATCACGAATGAGAGAAAAAGCCCGGGCGCGCACGAACTTGAATATTAAACATTTGGGAAGAGAGAAGTAGGCTTGTCGGTTTGCTGTGTCTTATATATACATGTTGATGTGTATATTTATGCAGTCGTTCGAGTTTCAATTGCGTTTGTGTTGAATAAAAAAAAGCGTAATTGTCATTGCTTTCGATCGATCAATATTCATCGTGCGCTGCTGCGAAATATAATGCAAAACGTTTAGCACGTATGCACACAATACATCGGAATTCGAGAAATGGCTCCTCTCCACTTAGTAGATTTCTACTTAATCAGACTTAATGAATGATTGTGAAAAATCGATAAACTTCCTTGAATGTTTGACGCAGTATTTTAATGTTATTTACACGTACATTCGGCTCTTATAAAAAATTTTACAATAAACTCCGTTTTAATATGAATTTCCGTAGAGCTCATTGCACAAAAGCAAAAACAAGATAAATCCAATAAATTCTTTCTAAAATACTAAAATTCATAATTATTGAATTATTTGCGCGCATTGAGATCGGAGGTGACGATAAAATTTAATTAAATTGGCTGCTAAATTGCCACGGCACAAAAATTTTATTTTAATTCTGTGAAGCGCGTTATTTGTCCATGTCCATTTTATACGCTACACATAAACAAGAATTTAAATATCGATATAAATTATCTACAACGAAATATTGTTGACTATTAACGATTCAAGATCTCCGAATTCTGAAAAAAAGAAAGAAAATGAAAAGTAGAAGGTTTTGCGAAGATACAGACTCTTCTGGAGAGATACAATACCTTTATTCAAACTTACATTCAATCCTAAATTCAAGAGGAGTTCAAAGAAAATATTTGTAGAAATTAACACGATACCGAGATATACGCAGTAATCTTTTGTTTTGGCTTTTTGAACTTACTGCGACTAAATGATTTCAAGATAAACTGTGTATAGTGTTAAAGTACGTGATATCAATAATTCATGTTTTCTTAAAAATTGCTCCGAAACAATCTGCTGATTATGATTTCTTGATTCGATTTCAGTTTGATTATCCGCGATCAAATCATTGTGAATACTTACCCGATTTCTACCCAATGAGAGTTTCGCGCACAAGTTTATACACACTCGAAAATGTGTGTGTGTGGGTGTGTGTATCTATATGTATTAATAAGCACACGTAAATTCCCCGTGCGTGGCTCGCGCTGGGAAAAGCGCGCGGATGCGTAATATCCGCGTTCTCGCGACACTTTTTTCCTCGAACCTTTTCTCAATTTTCAGAGCGATAACGTGTCTTTGATGAGTCATAGCTTCGTGAGAGAGAGAGGGAGAGAGAGTTTTTAATAACTTACGCTCTTTGGAAACGTCTCTTTGAATTTTACGATGCGATAGAAGTCAATAGAGCGTCTGCAAGTTCCAAACTGGTTTAACGTTGTTTTCATAACGGTTCTCCGAAATCGAGCGCGTGGATATATGTATATACAATATTGTAAGATAGGAAAGCTGCCGTTGAGTGCACGCCGTCTGTGATAAAGCTGAAAAAAAATAAGCTGATGCAAAAACGTTATAATATATAATGTGTATGTGTCCTCGTGTGTTGGCATAATAGATCGCGGCGAGCGAAGGCCTACAGAAGGCCGTGACGAGCGGCGAGTCGTGCAAGCAGCTCGTCAACGAGCTCGACCCGGACCTCGTGGCCCAGCTGAGCGAAGTAGTGGCGCCGCTACCCGAGAGCTATCTCTGCGTGCCAGTACAGCACCCGATCAAACGCCAGGTTGCTCTACTCGTCTGCCTCGTGGGATTCGTCGACGAGGCCAGCGTCGAGCTACTCTGCACCAAAATAGTCCAGGAATGCTTCAGGCAAGTTTTTTTATCCTTTAATTATATTTAAATATTTATTGTATATTATTTACAGTTCTGCTAGTAACGCGATATGATGCTGATTATCGGTGAATTGGAAAATGGCAAGGTTGCGCAAAATATGGTTTTTCTCCGAAACGATCCGCCCGCCTTCCCGCGAAAAGAGCCTAATCAGTTATTCTAACTTGTGTGTCTTTTGAGCGGCTCCGCTTATATATACATACACACACAGACGCACACACACACACGCGAGAGAAAGAGAGAGAGAACGATATACGTTACACAATCGCGATTTGAACGCAACAGAGTGTTTTATATAGTCGGTCGTCTACCAGACCGACGACGACGACGGCGGTGGCGGTGGCGGGGATTTAATGTTTACTTTCGAGATGGGATGACGCTGCACACGTCAGCCCGTGTAGAGCTTATGCAGCGCCCCGCTACGCATACCTACATGCATATCCAATTACGATCAAGCCGCAGCTCCTTATCTATGCGCGCCCGAGTGCGGAGACAATCACTGACTATACGCGTTATATGCTCGCGCACGAGACACATTATAATATATTTATATATATATTATAATGTATATATGTGTGTGTATCTCCTTTACTCTTTATATATGGCGATGCGTGATTCAGTCACTGCTGAATGTGTGTGTGTAATATGCATATAATTGTGTTAGTGCAGTCGAGGAGAAAACGCCGTTAAAATTCTTTTCGCTTGTGTACTTTACAGATACTGCCTTAGTCTGCTGCTGAGCACGCTGAGGTGCCAGGAGGAAACGCGGCTCAAGCTACAGTGCCAAGATTTATTGGTAGTCTCCAAGAAACTCTTTACGCGCCTTGGTAAGCATATATTATATACGTGCGTATATACGTAGCCAATATATAATAATACTCACTTGACACTCACACAGCTACGCGTGCGCGCCACTTTTTTCCGCTTTATCTTCTTTTTATTTTTTCTTTATTGATGATATTGCTGCTGACTCGCCGCGCTCTACGTAATAACGATAATTATGATAATGATGCCCGATAACGAGGTAAAACGACCCGCGAGAATGCTGGAAACGATAAACGTTTCCTATACATGCACACACACACACACACGCACATACAGATACGCGTACATACGTGTAATACGCGCGACTGTTTACTGCGCGCCTCTCCGCTTTTTTTCTTCGTCTTCTTATTCGATGAGCGAGCTTTCTCGTATAATGGGAAAGTCGTCGTTGGAATTAGGGAAATAATAACTGCTGCTCTTCTCACAGGAGACCTGACGGACCTGCTGCGTGAAATAATGACGGAGGCCAGGAAACTGACGAAAGCCGAGCGATGCTCGCTCTTTCTGCTGGAATCTGAGCAGCAAGAACTCGTGGCCAAGGTTTTCGACGGACTTCCGACCGAGGAAGTAAGATATCTTATCTAATCTCTTCCCCCTCCCTCTCTTTCTCTCTCCTGCGCAATTGTCAAATTTATTGCAAAAAAAGTTTTATTTATTTATTTATTGCTAACCTCGTCCGTACTTGCTTATTTGTAGTCCGCCCAGGAGATGCGAATTTCTCTTGGACAAGGAATAGCAGGACATGTCGCAACGACAGGAAAGTTGCTCAACATTAGAAATGCCTACGAACACCCGTTGTTTTATCGGGGGATAGACGAAGTGACCGGCTTCAAAACGAGAAACATTCTGTGCTTCCCCATTCGAGACGAGAATGGAATTATTGGTAAATTAATGCTGCTCTATATATTATCCAACTCGAAACATTAAATGCATTATCGCGTACAAACATTTGTTTGTACCTTCAATTTTATCGTTCTTATTAACGACTTATCGTTCGCGGCGCAAATATTGTAAGTTCGATTTGTAAATAAGATATCGGACGAGATTTTTCTTCAATTAATATGTGAAATCAAATAAGAATTGAAGAATGCGAAAGATATGAAGTTCTCTTGACTTTTAGGTGTGGCTCAACTGTGCAATAAAATAAATGGACTGTATTTCGACGTGTTCGACGAAGAGGTGGCAATGGCGTTCAGTATTTATTGTGGTATCTCCATAATGCATAGTATTGTTTACAAAAAGATCCAAGATGCTCAAGCGAGGAGCAAACTTAGCAATGAGTTGATGATGTACCACATGCAGGTAATTCTAGATATTTCTCATTTGCGCATGATTCAGCCTCACTCGAGTTACCTTAAAATATTTTGTAGTTTTAGTATATAGTAATTCAAATTTAAGGGACTCAATTAAAATATGCTTAATTTAAGACATACTTTTACGCTTCAAAAATTTTAATACTACAATATATTTTTATGCTTAACGGAAATTAAATATATGTAGCAGGTAACAAATTACTTTTTAAATTTATTTTGTTTCTTAAAGCTACATGCTTAATTCGTGTTGAATTTGCAGGTCGAAGAGGAAGACGTCCAAGCTCTACTAAATTGTGGAGACGATCACAATATAAAGGATTTTGGTACTTTCCATTTTTGCCCGCGTACCGTACCCTATAGACACATGCCGTGCTATGTTTTAAAGATGTTTGCCGACCTAGACTTTATTCGTCGGTGGAAAATAAGGAAAACTGTATTAGCGAGGTAAAGTGTTCAACATGTTTATACATTTTCGTATTCATGTAAATTATTAGCAGATTGTGTGACACTAAACTATACTTATTTGTAGGTTCATACTGTATGTGAAGAAGGGCTATCGGGATGCTCCATATCACAATTGGATGCATGCATTTTCAGTTGCTCATTTTGCCTACTTGCTCATGAAAAACCTGAATTTAGTGAGAGATGGATATATGACCTCACTGCAAGCTTTGGTTTTTCTTGTGTCATGTTTATGTCATGACATAGATCATAGGGGAACCAACAACTCGTTCCAAACTAAATGTGGGACTATATTGGCCAGTCTTTACAGTTCTGAAGGATCCGTCATGGAAGTAAGTTCTTTACACACCTATTTCAAAACCTCATTTAATCATAGAAATCGTTGTTTCGTAACATTTAACGTTAAAATTTTAGAGACACCATTTAGCTCAATCCATGTGTATTTTGAATACCGAGGGTTGCAATATTTTTGAGAATCTCAGTAGTGAAGAATATAGCGAAGCTCTTGATCTACTAAGGAACAATATCCTTGCCACGGATCTGGCGTCTCATTTCAGAAGCGTCGAAGAACAGCGAGATGTAACGAAACAAGGATACGATAAAAATAATCCAAAGCATCAGAAAGTTTTGCATGCCATGTTCATGACATGCTGCGATCTTAATGATCAGACAAAAAATTGGAGAGTTTCGAAACAGACAGCGGTAATTGACTTTAAATCATATTCTTCATTAATATGCGTAAGCGAAAAATACTGAATGAAAATAATTTTTAGGAACAAATATACGACGAATTCTTCTCTCAAGGTGATTTAGAAAAAAGCATGGGAACAGCTCCTATTGAAATGATGGACAGGGAAAGAGCGTCAATACCAGATCTCCAAGTGCAGTTTATAACGAATCTTGTTTTACCACTATTTACGTTAGTATTCAATTAATGCTGATGATGAAAGTATATTCGGAATAATATAATCTTAACCATCTTTTGCATATTTTTAGGAATTTAGCGACGTTGTTTCCGTCGATGCAACCAATTGTACATATAATTGAAAGGAACCGAGAAATCTGGCGAATAGCCACAGGAGTATTTCAGAAATATAGTGAAAAAGGAATGACCGGAATGGATATTTTATTGAATGCCCACCTGGAAGAGGAAGTACTTTTGCAATTTAATAACTCTGACGAAATATCAGTGAGTCGTACCCCTAATAGTAAGATAGATTTCGATTTAGAAAGCTCGACTTTCGGCGTTTGAAGAATTATTAGAGTAAAAGCAATTGAATTTTGCATTTTATTATCGTTGATGTAGGGTTTATTATTATTATTATTTTTATTATTATTATTATTATTATTATTATTACAATTATTATTAATATTATTATAACAAACTTTTATTCAAAAGGCATGAATGAATAATTGTGGATGAGCTTTGTCACAGGGTTTTGTGTATGTTCTTTATTGCTCTGTGCAAAATTGTTTTAGGACTGAGTAATTATTGTAACAAATGAAGACTTTTTACATTATCAAATATATTTAAATCCTATTTTCGAAAAAAATATAAAACGTGCAATGGCAATATTAAATCATTGATGACGTTAAAAGTCTTCGTTTAAACGCCCGAATCACCTTCTTTCACTTTCCGGGAACTTGAAATGTATGTGTTTATTGAAACTAGAATTTCGTAGGAAAAATTAGAGGATGCTGGCGTTCTCAACGAAAGCAAATCTTATGATGATTATTGTGGAAGAAAATTGCAGACAATTAAGTCAGAGAATTTCAATAATTTGCATACGGATTATGACTAATTTTTGAAGAAAAAAAATCTTACCGCTAAGGGATTAGTTGGGATTCTTGTGGCGATGGATATTACACATGTCAGTATTCCAAAGCCAAATTAAGTAAATTTTAATGTTCCTCTTTAAACTTTAAAGCCACTTAGCCATAAAAATATATCGCTTCAATTTCGCAATGCCACGCATCGTACAATAATTAAAAGAAAAAAAAACTAATGGTTTTTATTTGTACCTGATTAAAGCAGTGGAATAAAGTAGCCATAGAGACTGGAAATATAAAAGAAACAATGTGCCGTGCCTCTAAAAGAGCTTAATTCCTTGTAAATCGCATATTGCTAACATTCATTTTAAACTGCACAATTCATTTTATCGATAAAGTGTTTAATTTAGAATCTGTGCCTAGGAACATTCCCCCTTTATAAATGTGCACCTATTTTTGACACGCTCAATTTTTTACGCAACACTATGGAATTGTTGAATTAAAAATTATGCATTGCGATAAATATCTTTATGGTTCTGCAACATGAAAGTAATCTTAATCTGTCGAATTTTTTAATATTTATTTCGATAATCAATGTACATACAACTACATAACTAGAGTCTAGATAAAAGAAAACGAAAAATGACCAACTAAGAAAAAAAGTTAGTTGTATTTGTCTTAACAGTTTTAGATTTTTTTAGCTAAAGATTGAGGCAATTATAGTTGTTAATCTGTATCGATGATACAGTCGTTGTTGCGTAAACCGTTATAATAGAATGATTAAAATATTTGATTCAGAAATGTCACAATAATATCTCGACTGAAAGACTAAGAAAAAAAGCTTTAGGTGTGTAGTTGACATCGAATTCTTGTTCAAATTGAAAAACTGTAGATGATATTTTATAAATCTATCTAAAAAATGAAAAAAAAAAAAAAAAAAACGAAAGAGATGCATTTTTGACGTATTTTTAGCATGTTGTAATACTGTCAGTAAAAATTATTTTTATTATTATGGAATAATAAATTACAATAAAAAAATCAAGCAGTACATCTAGTCAAAGTATCAAAACAGTGTATTGTTTTGATACTTTATCAAAACATCTATTGCTGGAAAGCTGACACCAGTAATTCATTGGCAATAAAATATACGTTTTTAAAATTTCAATTCTTTATATTAAATCCATCCATTTCTATAGAAATAAAGCCTACTAAAGCACTTTTATCTACAGAATTTTCAGAGAGAAAAAATTCTTATATACACAATTATATAGTAAGATTTGTTGATTGTTAGATTATAAAATAATTTAGTTTTATATATAGTTGATTTGCAGTTAACAGTAAATTTGTTTTAGAGAATATTAATAATTATTATTAACAAGTGAAAAGCTATCACATAGAAATAAATGCTCCGATGTGCGGAAACAAGTTTTCGATTGAATGTATAGGAGAATGTAAAAATAACACTGCAAGTAACTCGGAATACGATTTAAGATAACAATGTAAATAGAAAATGTGATTTATACAAAGAATATTTAAATTAAAAATGTAATGCTTGATTTAAGTATGACTCAAAATGAAAAAATTTTTTGTATTGAAGATGAGTTGAAAAAATATACATATTATACATATATACATAACATAAAGAATCGTCAATATTGATAAAAAAAATTATCAAAATTACTGTACTCTAATTATAATAAAAAAAATCGATTTTATTAAAAGCAAATCTGGTGGTCGTTTTTTAGTTGTTAATATCGTACAAATATGTATACAACCCACAAATCTATGAGGAGATTGCATTGTTTATATGCAATTCTGCAATATAGATACTATACATAGTAGTAGATAGTCACGCTCATCGGCTCATGTAATATCGAACAATTCCAACATGCTACACGGAGAGACTCGGAGAGAGCGCTGCAGTCGTCTTGGCGCGCTTTTTCGTCTTTTCCCGGCTTTATGGTTGAGCGTCTTGGCGTAGCGGGGCGCTGAAAACGGCGATTTGAAAAAGACGTTAGCTAGGGCCTGGGCCCAAGGAGACCAAGAACGGCAAGAACCCATCAACCACGTAGAAAAGGACACGCAGCACAGCGTGACAGTGGCAGGACGAAGAGGCATCAGAGGGAGAGAGAGACACGACATATTGTCCGTGTTTGCACATGGAGTCGTCGTTTCTGGCGCGCGCGGGCTTCGGAGGAATCGAAACATCGGCCAAGAAATTTAGAGAAATGCGGTGAATTTCGTGATAAAATAACGCGTGTTAGGGACCGTGTCAGTTTTTAGTTTCGCATCAATCGCATCGCATACGATACGCCTTTATTACTTTTTTCGCACTGAACGACGCGCTGTTCCATACCTTACATTGTGTTACGAGTTTGTCGTTACGTTTGGCACTTACTGGGCTTCAGCTCCGTTTCGTTTTCATTTTTCCTCTACTTAAGGACCTAATGTGAGTAAAATATATGCTTTATTAATGAACATTATAGTTGGTCGTTCTTTCAAATTTTCATAGAATTTCATAAGATTCTTGTTTGTGATTGTGCCTCTGTTGCTTCAGATTTTTCCACCATGGATAAGAAGACAGTAATTCAGATGCTACAAGCTGATTTTTCTCGCATTCATGAAGAGTCCAACGAAATTACAAAGACTGTTAAAGATATGAAGCAGGATGCATTAAATTATATCGATGCTTTACTGACACAAATAACATCATCGGGCACAGCTTCATTATTGGCCAAAACGCCAAAAGTTCCCAAAAAGAGAACCACTAGAATCAAAGCTATTCCAGAAAGCGATGAATTGGAATCATCCGATGATGGCAGCACTCCACATAAGTCAATGAGTACTAGATCTTCTCGAATGAATACTATGATTTTAGAGACATCTGAGATCTCATCTGGTAGAGCTAAAAGAGGAGCATCGGTTAAAGCAGCAGATATAATTAAGAAGCAACAGTCAACAACATTAAATACAAAACTTCGGAGGCCATCTAATGATGGAAGTGATGTTTCATTAGCAGATAGGGTTTGTATTTTTAATATACTTTTTAATCCATTTTTTTATTCATAAATTTAATACTTTTTCTATATATATATATATGTATAGATTGTTAACGACAGTCGCCATAAGAGACCAAAAGCATTATTAGATAGTTCAGAAGACGAAGATGCAAGACCAGTAAAACAAAGCAAGATAGAGAAAAAGAAATCTGAAGTTAAAGATAAGAATAAAACTCATGACGTGATTGAAGAGTCAGTACGATTGTTTAATGCAAATGAAACTTATGTTCAAGAGAAACATACGCGAGCTTCGACTAAGCGTAAACTTGATGACCAGTACGAAGGTGTAAATGATAATTCGACATTTAAACGATCTACGAGACAAAACTCTTTATTCAGTGATGAACCAGTTGCTAAAAAAGCTAATTACTCAAAATCTTTAAGCAAACAAGAGAAGGTTACAGATAAGACAATTTCCATAGACAATAAAAAGTCTATTGCATCAAACGTTAGTGCATCTTCATCGTTTGATGTACAGAGCTCCAAAAAAATTAATAGAATCATAAATGAAACAGTGGACATGAGTAATGCTGATGAGACAGTGGCTTCTATGTATGAGGATGCAATTGGTAAACCAATTCCAATTATGAACTCAACTATGAATCCTAACACTACAGTAACATTAGAAAAAATGATGAACGTAACTGTTTTGATTGAACCTATGTCGAGCAAGAAAGTGTTCAATGACACTGTTACTATTAAAAAAACTTCCTTTAAAGAGCCTGCATCGCGTAATAACAGTACCATCAGAGAAAAGATAGCAGAGGAAGAGCTGCCTGTGGATAAAGCATCAGCAACCTTTATAAAAGAAAAGCAGGAATCTGCAAACGTCATTACTTCAAAATCCCAAAGAGAAAACAAACAACATAAATTTAACAATCTTTTAACTGATGATGAATCATCACCCGAAAGAGAAGAATATAAAGGTAAGAAAGGAAAAATAGTCGATCAACAAAAGCGAATTACAAGATCCAGTAATTCTTTGATGAGTGAAGACGAAATTCTTCATACACCAATAAGAATTAATCAACCAAAAAAAGATATGAAGGAGTCTACCCTAAAATCTGGATATAAGCAACCAGCACTTTTCAGTCCATATGCCAAAGATTCTGTCAAAAAGAGGGTAGAAGCTTTCGAACAAGTTGCTGTGAGTCCAAAGCAACCAGAAATAGCAGGAAGAATTACAAGAACTAAAATGCGTGCTTTGGCTGCAGCATCAGAAACACCTGCTCCTATTGTGAGTCAAAAATTAGCTAGAAAATCATTGGCTAAGGCTAAAAAAATTTCTCTTGCAAAACACGCAAAAGAAAATGATGATACAAAAGAGGTATAGATTTGATATTATAATACTGATTTATCTTTATACTGTATTTTTATTGATTAAAAAAATGTATTTATTGATGTTTCAGAATGAAAACATAAATGTTGTCAAATCTACGAAGTCAAGTTCTTTAGAAAGATCAGCACAAAAACCAAGTGGAAAAACTACACCATTAGGAAAAACTCGTATGCTTCAGATGCCTAGTTCTGTTACTAAAAATACTTATCAAACACCTTCGAATTCCCAGTATCTGAATCCTGTAAGATGACAAAAGAAATATACTCTTTTAGAAAATGTTGCATAAAATAATATATATAAATTTTATGTTTTTAGTACTCAAAATCTATGACAGGTCCTCGAGGAAATATTGTTTCAAACGTTGATTCATTTATTCAGCCAATGAAATCGGCATCTAAACAGGTAGACAGAGCAGCTGAAGAAAAAAGAAGACGAGCGCACGAAGAGGATGCACGACGAAAGCGCGAAGAACTTTTAAAAGCTCAAGCTGAAGAGAAAAGACGGTAACATTTTAATATAATGATGATGATGATGAAACGTAACAAACCGTAAGTAGAATGCATAATAATAAATATATTATTGACTTCTAAAGGAAACGAGAGGAAAAAGAATTGAAAAACAAATTAGCAAGAGAAGCGAAGGAAAAACTGGACTACGAAAAGAGATTAAAAGCTGAAAGAGAAAGAGAGGAGAAAGCTAAGTTAGCACAACAGATGCAAGAAAAGCAAAAAGAAGAAATGGAAAGGAAGCGTATGGCGGCAATTCAAAGAGCACAGGTAACTTGTGAAAAGTTTATAAATAAAGTATTTTAATATTCATTTGTTAAAATTATTGAATTGTACATTGAAGGAAAAGGAAGAAAGAAGAAAACAGGAAGAATTACTACGTTTGCAACGCTTACAAGAACAAGAAGAACAAGAAAGGCTACTTGCTGAACAAAAACGCCGTGAGCAAGAAATGGAGAAACGCAAGCAAGCCGAAATGAGACACCAGATGGTTGAAATCAAACTGAAAAATCAGATGGAAAAGGCTTTACTACAGGCTAAGGTTTGTATACAGTCATTGCCATTAATGCTGTTATCATTCTGTACTTTGGTGATTTCACTGATGAAAGTAAAATTTTCAATATTAATTACAGGCCAAGGCTATGGCTCAAAAGCAGGCACCATGCAACTACAAAATAGATAGCGATCCAGATGAAGAGGAGTCCGATGATGAAAGCAAACCTAAACATAAAATTCCACACTGGGCGTCAAGTATAATATTTATAATTCGTTGATGAAAATTTTTAAAACCACTGAAATATGTTTATCTCCACTGCAATTAATTTCTTTTCAGAGAATGCTCGGCAACCACAACTGGCGATGCAACAGCATATTCCGCTAAAGACAATTTTAAGGTTTTTTGATTCGAAAAAATGTACACCAGACTTAAGAGAGCTGTTTCGTGGTATTGATCCTAAGAAACTCAAACGATCATCAAGTGCGATTTGGAAAACTCCCCCACGATATTCAATGATGAATTGCTCGATTATAAAAGATTGAAGTAAACTTTCTAGTTAAGCGATGCCACAAGTAAGTTTTAAACTAAAGAGATTACGCGAATTATTTTTTAATATTAATATTAACATGATTGTACAGAATAACTGTTTTTATTAAGCATAACCGATTTTTATTCTAATGATAAATATAAGTAGGAGTAGAAACAGAAATCGCGATATTAAATTAGATGCGCAGCAATCATGTTAATGCACATTTATTCGCTTATTTGTAACGTGTTATTGTGTTTCACAAATATACAATTTGCGTTTTTTGTTATCTAATCGTAAAACATCCTAAAATGAAATATTGAAAAATCGATTTTAGAAAACTGTCGTGGTTAATTGATGTTAAATTTGGGAAAAATGTATGATAACGGGAGATTTTTTACACTTGGAGTTTGCAAGAGCTTGCAAAAGATAGTATTTGCGTGTGTTAGGTAGCTGCGGTGAATACATGCGTCTCTTCCAATTAAACACTCAGCCACGAGGACATGTTCGCATTCTCGTATGACGAAAAAACGCGTCAACGAGAGAAATGTCACGTGTACGCGACGGACTCTGTAACATGAATATGCACGCGCATTAGGACAGGTATAATGATAATGTACATCTGCTTGAAATTTTATTCATTTCTAGTGCGGTAGATCTTACATTTATATAATATGATATACCTACCTAAAAATTCTCGAATTAGTTGTTTATATTAGAATTAATTTCAGTCGTTTAATAGCGTTCGAATAATTGTAGAAATAATATATGTTAAAGAAAAATTTTAAATCTAATGTCGTGTTAGCTATTTTAAATTTTAAGTTATGACGTTCAGTATCTCTTTCTATTTAGTTTTTAGACACTTGGTTTTACTTTAGTTAAAGATTCGTAAGTTTGATTATCAATCTTTCAAAATCATCATAAAAGCTCAATAAACGATGCATACATAAAATTATGTATTATTATAATATAAGACAACACTGTAAAGAAAAATGAGAAATAGATCAAGATTCCAGTTGATCGTGATCTTTAGGGACCAAGTGTTGTTTTTGTATCGAAATTAACTGCGCATTTTACTTTTTTAGTGAGAAAACGGAATGTTTTACACGTCATGAAATTGTATAATCAAAAGCTTGATAAAAAAGTTGAATAAAACAATGATCAAATCTTAATAACAATATCTGTTTTATTATTATTATTTTTTTAAGTATCTGAATTTAAGTATATTTCAGAATACGCGGTTAACTTTATCATCATCATCATTCGCACATGTCATCGTCATCAATAATCGAAGCTAGGACAATTACAAGCGCTGCAGTACCATGAGAGGTGTGTACCTATATATAGTTGGATTGGTTCGCGGCGCTTGCGTTTTTCGCATGACCAAATTGAAATTCGAACGGCAGCTGATGATTTTTCGACATCAATTTCGAGAGAACACGCGCGCAATTGCAACCATTTAACTGCCATCCAATTTACCGTGTGCGCCTGTTCGTTTTCTCTGCTAACCAGTGTCCGTTCGCGACCACACATAGGGTATATATGACGTACGCGCGAGCTCTCTTATTTCCCCACGGCGCGCGGGAAATACAAAAACAATTAGCGAAAAGCCGAGCCAATTAGCGCCATAAATGTAGTCGCCCGGTCTTCTCTTTCTCTATCGAGAATCAGTCAACCATTAAGGATGGGTGATTTTCGCTTGATCTGTACTCTATGATGCACGACATGAAAAATCTTAGCACTTCTTGTCCGTAAAAAGATCTTTCATTATAGTTTTCAAGGAAGAATCAATATCTTTCGTTTGTCGACATGTTTCGGGTTGCGAGTTTGCTCCTCCGACAATTCTACCTTTATTAATACCAATTGCTTTATTTATATAATTTTCTCTTCGGTTCTTCCATTTCTTATTTTTATGAAACATCTATCATTACTTCAATATATCATACCGACCTTTGTGCGCTTGAACTGTGACAGACCTTCACTGATGGTCCGTGACGTAGTCCTTAGTCATTCAAATCAGACACAATCTAATCAAATCTGATCTAATCACAGCATATAAATGCAATGTCAAGTCTATCCTTTGCCCAGTCTCTTTCTCTGTGTAGATAGAAAAATATTTCTGCAGATCCGCGAAGATACGCCAGTGCGAGAACTGCATCAGCAGCAGTGGGAGGTACGAGAACCGCGCGAGCGCGTGGCCGTTATTATATCGGGAGGGAGAGAGAGAGGAGAGATGTATCCCCTTGGGCAGCAGTCTCCGGTAACACGATAGTAATTACTGGCTGGGCATAATTACTGGAGCATAATTAAAGCGGAACAAAAGAT
Source organism: Cecidostiba fungosa (assembly GCA_900474305.1). Classification (NCBI taxonomy): domain Eukaryota; kingdom Metazoa; phylum Arthropoda; class Insecta; order Hymenoptera; family Pteromalidae; genus Cecidostiba; species Cecidostiba fungosa. The sequence goes on along the minus strand of UCOJ01000197.1, from coordinate 112,774 downwards.
GAACGATATCGTCTGTCGCTCGTTAGCGGACAGTTTTGCCGTCTATATGCACTGCGCGCTATGATATATATATACACACTCCATTTCTTCTACACGTCTCTGCTGCAGTTTTCAAAAAGTACGCTTCCGCATACTATACAATTATACACATATACGGAGAACTCTTTCGGCACGGAGTTTTTCTATAAACTTTTCTTTTCATATACTCGGGCGCGTACTAATTTTTATGGACTTTTTCACGTCTCCGGCGCTTATATGTAATACAGATAATGATCCAGACATAATACCAGAAAAATCGGATAAGAAAGCCACGGCTTACGTCTGCTATATCACCCTAAAGCTCATCGTATAATCGAGTCGCCATTGGAGCTTTTCCCGCGCGATCATGCCGCGAAAAAGCTCAACTGCCGAGCCGAGTGGAGGAAAAAAAAGAGCCGATGATGATCGGAGAGAAAGAGCGATAAAATCGTGCGGAGCCAATTCCCGCGAACTATTTTCACGGCGTGTGTGGAGGAGGAGGAACGAAAAAGCTCCTGCGCGAAAAGCTAGAGAGGGAGAGAGAGATCCCGAGGGGGATAGCTGATGCTGGTGCTTCTGCAGTCACAGACTCGCTGTGTAAGGGGGAGGGGACACACTTTCCGACTTTTATATACACTGCACAGCCGGATCACTGCAGCAGTGGGTCGCGGAGACAAGGATCCATCGGCGACGCGGCGAACACGGGACAGGCGTGGCGCGACCGGCAAATCCCGCGCGACGTTGTTGATACCGAGGGGATAGAGAGAAAGAAAAAAAACAGTAGCTACGCCGCACCGTCGTTGAGAAAAAAGTGCAGCGCGAGCCGCCTCTCTATGTGTGACACTCTATATATACGCGGCCGAAAAAAAAACCGGGAGACTGCTTTCCTCCTTTATGCGCTACTATCATGATAATTGACGACGATCTCTTTTAGCTTTTCCCTATTGGATTAAACCGTATCGTCCTGTATTTATATATATTTCTTTTTACGGATATGCCGATTTTCCGATCGTAAATCACGGTATTTCACGAGCGGCTATTTATCTTCCTGGATCCGAATTAAAATTTCCTGCGGAGAGATAGACAAAAGATCTCTCGTACTGTTTTTTTTTATAGAGGCGGACCGACGAACGAGATCGGAGGCCACTTGGCAAACGATGTCTTTTAGTATAGGGAAGACCGCTATCTCGGTTGCGGCGAATTGTCGGACAAAAAAAGCTTCTTATGTCGAACTTCTTTCCTATTTTTCTTCCTAAGCTCGGCTCTATTGCTATACCGATCTTGATTCGAATGGGATTTGCAGGTATAAGAAGTACTTTTGAACTCGAATATTTTCTGTCGTGTTATCTCATGCTTATTCAGATGCTTATCGCGATACAAGATAGAAACTCTGATTGTGTTTATTTTTGAAATTGATAATTTAGAGGAAACAAAATTTAAAGCCAATCTCCAGCTCGCTTTATTTCGAAAGGCAATTTGGAAGAGTCAATGCAGGAAAGAGGTAGGCGCAGGTATCGGGGCTGAGTTATTTATTACACTGGGCGGGCGTACATTTTGCCCTAAATAAGGGTGCAGGCTCCTTTCAACCATTCCGGCGGTGACGGAGGCTTCCCTATTTATATACATATATAGACTACAGCACACAAATCGTTTGCGCCGCCGCTCCACCCATGAGTCCTGGCATCGTTATCGAAGCGCGCTTTGCACATATACACATATACCTAATACAAACGCAGAGAGACAGCTATTGATACACGAGTTGCTCCCAAGTATATAGACGAAGAACGATTATGACAATGGCGCAGTAGCTACTTGTGCTTCTAATGCTATTCAGGAGTATAGGATTAAACTGTGCTGACTTATTCTTTTGTGCAGCTGGGATATATTCTACCCTCAGATTGATTTTGATTGCGCATTGCGATTGTTTTTTTTTATCTATACTTATAAATTTAAAAATAATATTTCTCGGAAGCTTCCAACTATTGAAATTGCATCCTATCAACATTGAATAAACTGGAAATAAGTATACTGGAACTGAAATATAAGTGGCCTCGGCGTGATAAGCTTCGGTCTGCATTATCAGTTTCGTCAGCAAAGCTCTTCGTTGACTAAACTGACAAAAAGGATGACCTGAGCGAGGAGTGGACGATCACCGATATCAATGGTCAGCTGATCCATCACGTGTCTGGTTGTCCAACAACGGCCAGACCATGCATCCATCTGGAATTAACAGCCAGCGACTGCCAGATTTCACTTGCTGGATCATAAAAGAGTAAAACGTTCGCTGCAGGCGGTATAAGTTCGGCGATCGGCAACGTCATCATTTTTCACGATCGGTACCTATATGCAGTGTAAGTATCGTGAAGGACATCATCTTGGATGAAACAATTTCGAATACCACCGCTTTTCTCGTCGCTCAACACCATATACCTTCGACGTCTTTTTAAAAGACGATCGGTACTGCGGACCAGGTAGGATCTGCAGCGTCGCTTTGCAGGACTGAAGGATCTGGTTTCCTGTGGATTATTACACGTTAATAGCCTTGCGTATACTGCATATAGTGAAATCAAGAACAAGATAATATAGACACACAGATACAGTAATAAAGTCCCAGTGCGTTGTGGCACGCAGTCATAAACACAATTCGCAATAATAAAAAAAAAATTCAAATGCTACTGGCTCGTCGATACACTGAGTGCTTTTTTCTCGCGCTCACATCGAGTTTTGCCCGACGATGAAATAACTCCCGCTAGAGTATATATAGCGTACATACCTACGCGAGTTCCACACAAATGTCGCGAGCGCCTATATATAGATATATACTACACATTTCGCGCGCGTGCAGTTCGGCTATACTGTGTGTGCGCGTTGATAGCGTCGACAAAATGGCGGTAATAAGGGGTGTCAGGAAAATGGCTGCCCTGATGAAGCCTGAATCGTGGCATTACGGCAACTGATTGCGAGACTCGGGGGTGAGTTTTGCAGTCGGGATACGGGAAGGGGAGGGGGGCGAAGCGCCCGTGCGAACTATCGGCTTTGGGGAGTCGCGCGGTCACGTAAAGAGAGAGAGAGAGAGAGAGAGAGAGAGAGAGAGAGAGAGAGAGAGATATGTGAAGGGAGTACTCGAGTATATATGTATATATAGGGAGGAAGGAATGGGCTTCTGAACGACCAGTTTTCTCTCTCTCTCTCACTCTCTCTTTCGCTCGAAGGGGTTACTCTCCCGAGTTAGTTAGCGCGCGACGTGCAATATTTGACGTGTGCGAATGAGGGAAGTAGAAAAGATGGATAATAGAATTTCATCCCTCTGGCGTACTCGAAAAAGGATCTCGAATCCTCAAAGAAAAACTATATATATACCTATGTATATATATATGTATTATATAAAGAGGCTTGCGCAGATCGAAGTAGAGGAAATTAGCAGACGGGCGAGCTGTGCAGCGCAACGCTTGCGCGCCTGCTGGAATAATCACTCGAGCGAATAAAATATCCGGCCACTTGATCGTTCGTGCTTGTGGAAGATCACAGCCCGAGTGTAGACTAGTGGCCCCTCAGTGCCACTCAGCCACTCGCGCGCGGCTATAATCTTCTGCAAGCTCTCGGATGATCAAGTGGCCGGATGTTTTATTCGCCTCTCGCGCGTTCTCGCGCAGCTGTGATGAAATTTTTCAAAACTTCAATTCCGACGAGCATTATGTATGTATGTAGCTATATACAGCTATATACGCGCTGATTTCACGTCCGTCAATGCGCGACTGAGCTATACTGTATAAATATATAAGCTACTTCGATTAAATCGAGGAGGAATTGATGTAATTTTCTGCACGTATAATTTGTTCGCGCACCTTCCCAGTTTTCGACTTGATTTTCACAAGTTTTTTTATATTACAACACAGAGAAATATATAGAGAGTAAAGCAAGCAAGAAAAGAAGAATAACGCGTTTATACACTTGACAGTTCAGAGAGCGAATATAAGTTGGCTAAGCTTCTCCTCTATATGTGTATATGTTTATACATAAAGCCATAAGCGTTTTGTGCACTCCTTTCTCCCTTTCTCTCTCTTCTTTGGCAGGGCTGCAACGGCTCGTACCTCTTATTTCGTGTTATTTCATTAATTAGGCACAAAACGAACTTGCCGAGCATTGTCCCAGCTCAATGCTTACTCATTAGTAAACCGAGTGCGGCGGGATACTGCTGCCGACGACAACGTCGAGCAGAGGGTCGATAAAGGCGGCAGTAGTATATAGCCAAGGACGAAAGAGAGGAAGGAAGGAAGGAAGGGCGAAAACGACGAGCGCGAGTGGAAACGAACGAGAAGCAGAATGATCCAAGTTGGACAAGTCGCGCCGCTGCATCAGAGTCGCTTTTTTCTTTTCCATATATATACACGCACACACTACCTGCGCGCTTATTGAATTAGACTTTTCCGCGCAATTAGCGTCGCGCGCCTGTCGGAAATTTCGCACGACGCACGCTGCTGAGAGCTCGATATTTGCATGAATTTTCTGCAATCAACGGTTTACCTGTATTGATTATAGTTTTGCATGGATTTGAAGAACGATAATAGAATTGTGTCAATCTCGTTGACTTTTGTCGAGTATAAAGGGCAAAATTGAAAATAAAAGAGAGAGATAAGGCTGTGTTTGATGTATAGTATATACGAATAGGTATACACCACATGTGTGTAACCCGGGAAAATTCAAATTATGAATCCGACGCGCGTCGAGCGCGCGCGCGCGCGCGCAAAAAACGGAATATTTCATTAGACGAGGAGACGTTGGCGGGTAAAATTCTTCAGTTATCGGACTTTCGATTAGTGCATGACAAGTTTTCTTTACAGCACATGCCGGCTGAATATTCGAGGTTCCGGAGAATCCGATTAATTAAGTCCGGACAGTCTGTAATTAAAAAATCACGCGGTGGAACGTTCTTTTTTTCACTCTCTCTCTCTCACACACACACGTATATATAGACTCTCGCCCGGCCATATATCGACGTTCTTTGTACGCGCGGCTGAGACAAGGGCTGCAGTGCGGCGGCGGATATATAGGAGGAGGAGGAGAGGGACCCGAGCGCCTATACTACTCTCGGACCTACTTTAAGCGGCTCTCTCTCTCTCTCTCTCCCCGCACGCGCGCACTCTGCAAGTCTATGCCCTGAGACTTTTTTAATTAAACTCTCCGTTTGCAACTATGTCGTAGGGGGCGGCCGAGCTGTGTATATACATATATATCGCAGCTGCAGCAGCTATATACATATACGAGCCAACCTGAGCTTTGTCGACTTGCTCTTTCTATACGGACGAAGGAAAGAGCTGCTGCTGCTGCTGCTGCTGTTTTTTATACACGCATTTTTTTACAGCACATTATCGAAATACTTTGCGCTTTATACTCGCGCATGCTGGAATAACTATCTAATTTTATGCGCTCTATTGTACTTCGGGGAGTAAAAAATGTTGAATTTTATTATACAAACTTTGACGCATATTATATATATATCTGATTGTGATGAAGCTTTATACGGGCTAGGATTATAGTCCGATTTCGTAGGTGCCTAAATGAACGACCAAGTTTCTCTGTGTGTTCTCCCTCTCTCGGTTAAATTTAAAGCCCATTTAACGACACTCGGTAAATTAACCCGCCAGTCGAAACTCCGGCTATACACTCGCCGAGCTTTACATATTTGTACATCTAACTGAAATTTTAGCGCGACTCTCGCGAAAAGCTCGATTCCATCCCTAACGAGCCGCCGGTGGAACGGGAAAAGATTTGTCTTCTATAACTGTGTATATAAGGATGGTCCATATACGATTACGCTCGCGTTTACGAAAAAGCTAATTTATGCTTCATTCGAACGATATACGCGGAAAAGTCCTGCGGACAGAGGCAATTACTTCGAGGGCTACTACTTGTGCAAAAAACCGCTTCACCAGGCAGTTCCGTCCATAGTACACACATACAGAGGATCGAGGAAAGAGATGTACAAGGGAATTATAGCTGAAGGACGGTACGGTCAGCTCTCGGATTGTTAGCCGGTATATATGTATAATACACACTGCTCGGCTCGTCCTCGGCAAGTTTTATATATAATACATTTGTTCTTGTTGGCCGGTTCCGGAAATTCGGAAAACAAGAGTCGTCTACCTTCTCTATATATACATATAGACCGAGAAAGAGAGAGAGAGAAAGAAAAAAGGCCTTATTATCCCCGAGCTTCAAATGCCCGTCTGCATGACATGCAACACAGAGAGAGAGAGAGAGGGAGAGAGTATACGAAGTCTCGTGCATGTGCTACACTCCGCTACGAGCTTATTCGGGCAAAAGGGACGGCGGGATGTATTATATAATAGAAGCGATGTATAATGCGCCGGAGGTCCGATCGTCCTCTGCACTATACTGCTGCGGATTTGCGTATAAATGCGCTCTTACATACTACTGCGAGTTTTAAAGTACGACGACTGTCCGTGATGTAGTTTATTTTTTTTATTTATAAATTGATATAATTGAAATTCAGCTGCGACTCCTCAAAAAGGCTATTTTTAATACGAGATTGTTGAAAAAAAAGAACTCGGCTAATGATAACGAAGGCAGTCGCCGTTTAATGTTTTTCCCGCCGGAAATTTGCATGAATTAGTCGAAATGATTTGTCTCGGCGAACCCGGAGCTGAAAATAAAAGAATAAACGAGATGAAGAACAAGAAATTGAAAGAAAAATTTATATATATAGCGAGCGCGATTTCCGCCGCGACGCGTCTCTGGTATAAGAAACAGAAATTATATTTGCTAATTTAAGCCGTGTCGTTTCGCTGAAAAATTTAGCCGAAGCTACTGCTGCTGCTGCTGCATCGCGCGCGCGCGCGCCTACTTATTAATTAATGCAGGAAAGAGTGGAGGGAGGCTGCTCGAGAGAACACGAGCCTCAATGAGAGAGGCAAACATCAAAGCTAACGGAATGCATACAGCTTTATACAAATATAATCTCAATGCGGCTTGAGCAGAAAAAAAGAGGAAAATAATCACAAGTGGCCGCCGTGCTCTCCGGGTAATTAAATTAACTTCTGAGAATTCTGCGTATATACTACTGCTCTTGGTGCAGCGAGCGCTGGTGTATTATAAAGCCCCTTTTTATTTCGAGCCCCTAAAACGGCCCAGAAAGATATATATGTGTGTATATCTTTCGGGCAGTATATATATGAGATGAATTAGCTGTAAAGTTAAATAATGCAATTCCTTGTGATGTGAGTAGACATCACCCCAAAAGCTTGTTTTCAATATTATTATTATATGATAACAATAAGGCTTTATAATATCGTTCTCATTTTTCTCCCTCCGGCATCGCGTCAGAAGTGGCAAAACAGCTCTCTCTCTCTCTCTCTCGCGAGAGAAAATTCGAGCCTCTCGCGGTTCGAGGCGGAGTACAATAATTAGAGGAGGTAATTAGTGCCAATTAACGGAGTAGTGAGGCTGCAGCAGCAGCAGCAGCTCTGGCTTTTGTTCACCTACTCTCTTTTCGCCTGTATTAGCAGAGCCCTTTGCTTGCGCGAGTCGTCATTATGCAGTCTCCTTCCTTAATACATCACACACATACTTATACAAAGGAAACTCGACTATACTTTTCGCTCAAGCGTTGATTCGAGTAATTTCCGACGAGACTTGGGTTATATATGCGCGTTGATCGCAGCTTTTTTTTTTTTTTTTTGGTCTCAAATCGCGGCCTATAGTGCAACGCCGCATTCTTCGTTCCTCGATATAGTTTGCGCGCGATGCATAGCTGCTTCCGAGATATTATATAGGTACACATTATTATACAGGATCTTGAATGTCCGGCATTTCGGCTCGTTTTCGCGGAGGAGGCCGGCTCATAATTCCTACAAGCTATACATATAGTTTCCGGCCGCCGCCGCCGAGTAATTCACGCTCTATGTCTATCGCTATCTATTGTATAATCCCCGCAAAATCGGCGGCGAGTTCACCGCGAATTCCTTCTTGTATACCCTGCATGTATATACATATATATGGGGACCTGATGCGAAGCAGTCGAAATATAAAGACCGGCCACAGAATAGCTGCTCGGGTGCCCGAGCTATTTGGCCAACTATGCGTAGACTCCGGAGGGCCTTTGTTATATAACATATATATATCATATATACCATCATCATATTCTCTTAGGATTTTGTCCGCGCACCTGTCTCGAGCGATAAACATGTGAATATTCGCTCATGTGGACGCTATATAAATGTGATAACGGCGACAATCGCCGCCGCGGAGGGATTGTTCAGAAAAGTTGCGAGTATAGGTCGTTAAAGTTGTAGGGTATATACGTATATATATATATATATATATATATAGACCGCATATACCTATGTCATTTTCGGCTTTCAACTTCCGATGGATCATGTCTTTGGGACGCGGCTAAACGTGATCGCTGCAGACCGCATATAATACGTATCTAGATATTTTCACAAACTCGCACAATCATATATACGAAGCGAGTAAGTATACGTTTGGCTTAAGGGTTTGCGGAAGATCTTGTCGCAGGGCGCGATTTTTCGATATTCGCATTCAAATATCGTATAATATGAAGTATGTTTAATAGGTCTGCATAAAATTAAACAGCCGTTGTTTTATTGCAAGCAAATGAGCAGCTCATGAATAGATTAATTTATATTATGTTAAAGAATAAAATCCAACGTAATTATATCCAGCTTTGCGTTACTAATGATTGACGTGCGCATAAGTTTTGACGACGAAAATTTAAATTTATATTACAAAAGCATTCTATTCAGATTCAAGTGATGAATAAACAAATTTCCATATCCAGTATATAAAAAAGCACATCAAATTTTAATCTCGTATATATATAGCTGTAGTCTATTGTTGCATGTAACGGCGGGATGAATTTGGATCTAGTAAAAAACTAATAAAAAAATCAATACATTCGTGTATTTTCCATAACCCTTTCTATCCAAGGCATAGACAATGTGATATCTAATCTGAGCCATCAGGCGTGTATAGATCTCATAGGCCTAAAGCCAATACCTTCTGCAAAAAATTCCGAATTGAATTAAATTCCATACTAGAAAATTTTCCAGCAAAGCTTCAGGCATCACTATTTCATATATATATACAGCAGCGACTAAACAGATTTATATATATAACACATAGCACTAGGTGAACTCGTTGCCAGTAAAACACGAGCGAGAGGTATTATATTATGCAGAGGAACAAAGCGGCCCGACGACTGAAATGAAGCTCGGCTGCAACAAGGAATAGCAAAACGTTCGCGCCTCCTTCTTCGTGTGTTTTTAATTTCCAGTCCCTTTCGCGCATGACAATTCAGACATCATTAAATAGAAACAGTGGGAGTAACGAGGGTCGCGCTGCGGAAAAATGCGCAAGTTTCTTTTTTTATTTATTTTACTTTTAATTTTTTTACTTCTTTCATCTCTCGCGCGAGAGTCGTCGCGGCAGCTCTCATTTTTCTTTTTCATACGAGCGAGCGTTCTAAGGGGAATTCTTGCGGCGACTTTGCTAATGCGAGGGGCATCATTAATTTCGAGCTTTTTTAGGCCCGGCTGCTGTGTGTGTCTGTGTGTTTGTGAGAGAGAAAAAGAATTATAATCGTGAAAAAGCGCGCGGTTAGCGACTGCTTTCGCTGTTTGAGTGAGGGAAATAGGCGAGTAGTGCTTAGCATCTTTAATCGATCAAGATTTATATATACTAAAAAAAATAATAATAATAACGCGAGATTGTTCGGGCGGTAAAAAGCTCGCGCATGCAGTAGCAGAAAAGATTAGCAGGATAAAAATCAGTGCGACGCGCGGGAAAACATGAGGCCGCTGTATAGGTCGAATGACGTTTCGGTGTTTACGAAAAAAGAGGCCGTTGCTTTTGCCCGATAGTCATCGATTTAATCGGATTGTTCCTCGCGTGTATGTATAGTTATATGGCGCGAGTGTATATATATAGAGAGAGATCGTAAACAAGGACGACAGGCGCATGAATTGAGTATGTCGAACACGCGCTAATAAGGGCTGCACTCTACTCGTCCCTTGAAAATCCAGGGAATTTTCCGTCACCGCGCTATACAGACAAGCCGTGTAGACGGCCATATGGATTATATCCCAGCGCTATACTGGCCGCCGCAAGCTCTGCAATGTTTCAATACCTCTTGGTCGGTCTAATTAGTCTCGAGTATACCTGCCTGGAGAATGCAGCAGCGCGCTTGCAAGCGTTAATTAATTTTCCAAACTGACCTTTCTATACCCCGCGGCGACGTCGGCCCGATGTATGTACCTCTACCTTCTCTCTATACACATATTATAGTGTATGAAAAAAAAAAAAAAATTCATTATAAAATATCTTGCTCGAGTACACGTGATGATATATATATATATACTGTTTCTATCGCATACCTCGATCGCCGATAAGGTATAGAAGAGGGTGATCACGTGTGTATATAGCTACTAGTATATATACGAGTAGGTAGACACTTGACAATGCATAATTAAGGAGGTCCGAACCCTTTAATCCCGAGCTCTCTCTCTCTCTCTCTCTCGTGTTTGCGTTTCCTCTGCGCGCGTATCAGGCAGTTGCTGGAACTAGAAGCTTTGAGGGAATCGTTGATCGTAGCAGTAGCGGCGGCCGTCAGTCTGCAAAACCGATCGCGGCTCCCGATGTCGACACAATTGGGGTCGGACTCTTCGTGTCCATCTCTACAAGCTTTCACTCTATATATATGTATACGTCCTCTCTTGACGACAAAGATCGCTTTTCTATATACGCGAGCTTTTCGATCGCTCGTCGATTCGCCGACTCGTTTTCATTAGGTAGGCTACTCCGCCCCGACACGCTTTAATCTCTTTCCCCCGTCGCGCTCTCGTGGAATTGGAAAAATATTATCCCTTCTTTATTTTCTTTTTCCCGATTTGCGCGTTTCAACTTTATGTACCTACTAATACGAGTTGTCCTCTCTCTCTCTCTCTCGAAAAAAAAATGTCTGTATCCATAAAACTTATACGAGAGAGATAGAGAGAGAGGGCGCATGTGCGTATATAAAGTCCCGAGTTTAATGATATTAATTAAAACGCGTATCAATAATTGAATCTAAATTGAATTACATTCTAATCTGGTCGAGCCATCTTTTTATCCAGCCGCGGCGGCGGCGGCCGCGCGAGCCATTATACCACGTTCGCGCGCGTCCCACGCGTAGGTATATATATACACACCGTGCCGAATAAGGCCATTTCCCCGAGCGACTGCGCTCGCGCTTATTTTCGCAGTCTTCATTAATTACCCTTTCACTCTCTCTCTCTCTCTCTCGAATTGCGCTCGCGCGCTTATTACGATTTAATTGCACGCACTTGTCAAGGAAGAAAAAAAAAGCTGCGGGGGTTGCTTGTATACATGCAGAGGGTAATTAGCGGTTGGACGATAGGCCTTGTATGAGACTGCAGCAGCAGCAGCGGCAGCAGCTCGAGTGGCTGCGCGACGTCGCGCAGATCGAATAAAGCCCTGTGCTCTTGGTCCCTGCTACAGGATTTAGCGCTGCGGCCTCGTATACACACACAGACACACACCCACACCCGCATACACATACACCCTCTGCTCTGGCAGGCCGGCGAGGAACTAATGAAATATGGGAAAGCTTTTAGCTTTTAGCCGAGCGTCTGATATCCGCCGCTGTGTATGTATACATACACACACATATAGGGATATCTATATATACATATATATATGTATATATATATATGTACACAGGGAGTGAGTGCGCGGACTTTGGAGCCACACACCGGCCACTGCACCTGCTGCTGCTGTATATATATACGCTCTCGGCTCTAATTGATGCATCGCTTGACGCTAATCATGATAAACAATAAATAGATATATACCAGCGAAGGTGCAGCGTGCGGCGGAGGAAAAAATCCGGACAACGGGAGGGTATATAATTGACGAATCGATTTTTTTTCCAGAGAGCTAATATAGTGTAGCGCGCCTTGATTTATCGCTGGGAATATGAGGATGTTTTTTTTTCGTCGCTCTATTGTTATTATTATTATCATCATCATCATCATCGATCGAGGTGTAAACTTTCGATCCCTCTGCGCTTGTGAACGTTATAATATATACGTATAGGTATTATACTTACAAGACACGGCGAAAAAAGGAGAGAAAGAAAGAAAAGGGCTTAAATATTCTTGCGGCGACGAGTATAAAGCTCTCATAGCAGCTGTGCCTTATATATAGACTTTCAAGCTCTCGCACTATACACATCAAGGAGAGCTTCGACTACTACTGCAGGACCTCATCCCTCTTGGTCTGACAACGTCGAGTGCAATACCGTGTTCGGAACTTGATGTTTCACCTTAACCTATACCAGATTCGCACTCTCTCTCTCTCTCTCTCTCTCTCCCATTAGAGCTTGCACTACTATATTTATATATATATATACACTACCTCCTCTTGCTTGCTCGTCGCCGCGGTATTACACGCTACTTAATTTTCCTTCTATTCAAGCATTTTCTTCTTTTTCTTTCGAATAAGTCGATGAAAGCCTAATCATTCCGAGTATATTATACACATTCGTGCAACCGATCGACGACGACACGACGTTGGAGATTCGTTCCTGGGAAAGAAAAACATTAGAGAGAGAGAGAGAGGCTCCTCGCGTGTCCGTAATCGCTGGGATATAGAGACAAGTGCGCTTCTATCTATACTTACTGCCGCTTAATTATTTATCGTCTACCCTTAGCCCAGCACGATATAGACCGGGAAATTTTTCGACTCCCCCGAGCTCTCCTTTAATGTCGGTAAACAACCGCCGCATGAACTCACGTGTGGAGGATACTTAGGGCAGTACGAATAATACATGCGGCTTGAATTTTTCCATCTGTCCCTTGTAGGTAATTACCTGCTGTACTCATCTCGGCAAACAAATTTCCAGCGCCGAATTATCAATCGTTATTCTTTTGTATATTACATCACAAGAAGGCACTTCTATATATATGTATACCGCGATGCACTGCATCGTTTATCGGCTGTGGTTTGCTTTTAGCACGTATACAGCAGAGCGTCCGCGTATGTACTCTCTGCGGCTTTCGAAAGTTTTTCCAAAAGAACGCTCGTTCCTTATACGTACCTACTGCACGTAGACCTATATAAAAATAAGGCAAACACTGTGCGTCCGCTACAAACTGCCGGTATTTATAGTTGCAGCGATAACGCGCGCGCGAGACACGTACCGCAGAGCGCTTTTAATTTCGTATATAGTTTTTAAGCCCTCTCTCTAATGAATTCGGGACGTTAGCACAGAGAGGGAATATATATATAAGCCGCCGCGCGAGAAGGGCGAGTGTATAGTTTAAGTAAAGGAGTAGTAGCGAATGCAGTGTGTGGCTTATTAGATTTATGTATCAGCGGTGTGGCTCCTCTCGAGGGCGACGTTTCTTCTTTTCTTCTATTTCGCCGGCTTGGCTGCGACTCCTCCGACCTCAAAAGAATTTAATTGAAAATACCGCCGCCGCGCGCCGCGAAAACTCAAGTCGCTCTTTGCGCGCGCTCTCTTATATTCTTATTTTGCGGCAAAATTCAAAATAACCGCCACACTTTTTTTCTCTCTCGCGCGTCCGTTGCATATAGATATATAGACAAACTCTCCGTTGATTGGCCGGGAAAAGTTGCTGTCCTTTTTTTCGTCGGTGCACGTGTGTGTGTATACACATTTGTTCGGCGTCGAAAGGAGCGGGTGTTTTATATATCTATACAGAGAGAGAGAAAGGGCCTCTAGTTAAGAGCGTGCATGCCCCGCGCTGCTGCTGCAGGATGAGGGAACGGAGGGAGTCAAGGAGAAGGATGCCGGCTGTGGGGGCCAATTAGGATCTGCTAACCCCCTCAACACCCCTTGAAGCAAGCCTCAATCAGCCCGCCACCGACCCGCAGCATCGGCGACGTAGATTGGATTGGTTTAGATTCGCGACGTCAAAGCCCGAATTTCTTTTTTCTTCTTTTTCAACAATTTACGCGCAAGTAGCTGTAATAAAAAAAAAGAAAAAAGAAATACACGACACGAGATATATATTATAACGATGCGAGAATAGAGTCATGCTGTAATTCCTTAAGAAAGGTCGTCGCTTGTTAAAGGCGCGACTGCTACTGCAGTCCTCCTCGTCGTCGTCGTCGTCCTCCGGGGCACTTTACGCCAATGTCGCCCCCATCTGCAGTGTGTATATATATAGAGTAAGGGAGAGCGGCTCGTTAGTGACGGATTAGCGATGTACGTGTGCTCCGGCAGTAGTAGCTCCTCCCTCGATTCCTGTGTGTACCTAGTACTACTCTCTCTCTCTCTCTCCCTCTTTCTCACAGAAGCATCGAAAGTCTCGAGACAAGAAGAGGGAGCCGAGAGAGAACGTGGAAGCGAATTTATATTTCTGATTTCCCCTTTTGATGGTGTGCTTTGAAAAGTAAAAAAAAAGAAGGAAAGAAAATTCAATTCTCCAGAAATCATTCGTTTGCCTTATATTAACAATAATATATCCTCTCCTCGGAAAATAAAAAGAATCGTAAACGAGAGCGACGGCTATCCTCTCCGTGTGTACATATCGCCGGCAAGAGCTTGTATGAAATAGAACAAAAAAAAAATTTTTTTTTTTTTTCAAAAGAAAACAATGAAGCCGTTGCAGAGAGAAGGTTTTCGCGTGTCCGCAGCAGCAGGGTGTGATGATTGTTTGATCGCGCAGCCCAACCACGTCGTGAAAATGAACGCTCTCGCAGGTCAGAGAGTAGTAGTAGTATAGAACAAAAATGCCCCGACAGCAGAAAACTGCGGGGGATATTCCGGCGTTGGACGCGAAATTCGCAGAGGGGCAGAGAGCGAGCTTGCCGCCGGCTGCTTCTCCTGGCTTAATTTTCCGCATAGAGCCGCAATTCTATCAAACCTATTCTTCCAATCGGGAACAGTTAGGCAACTAATAATTGGTGAGAATCGATCGTACGAGCCTCGAGGGCTGAGGTCGCCGGGGCTTCGCTTCCCCTATATGCACCTATACATATATATGTATATACATCTCGCCTCGCGACGTCATCCCCATTATAGTCTTCTCGCAGCTAAATAAACGCACATATAGAGAGCATCGTTGTATAGGATAGATATATACCTATACAGATACTGCAGTCGTGGTCAAGGCGCGAGAAACCAGTGCCAGAATAAAATATATATATACCTATATACATATATTAAGTATAGCGAGCAGGTACATATACGTACACTCGCTTAATGAGGAAGACTCTAGCACTTCCCCCCGCGGGGAAGGCTCTGTTATATATATAGATATATGTATATACACATATACTCGAGCGAGTGCGCCGATAACGAATCCCCTCGTTCCCTTTAGCTCACCCGCCTGCGCTCTCGGCGGCGCACACGCCACCTCGCTTATTCCACCTCTCGCACCAATCACACGCAAATTATTACTATCGACCGCGCATATCCTCCACTTTTCCAGAGTGAGAATATAACTCGACGAGTCTTGTATGCGCTGAATTTTTGTCTCTGATGTTCGAAAAGTTGAAATTCTTTTTTTTATGAGCTTTGGTGCAGATGCCTGATGCGATGACGCCGGTGTAATGCTCTTGGATTATAGGTGAACGCGATTATCTCGTGGGAAAAAAATGTGTCAGTCGCATTAGCCGTGATCGCGAATGTTATACTCGCTGAACAGTAGTCGATTAGAATATAAACGCAGAGTTTCAACTGAAACTCTATAACACCATCTTTTTCTTTCCGCTTCTGATTATAATTTTCGTTAATTAAATAGAGCTTGCAGCCGAGAGTTTGTTGCGGGTCTTCTAATAATTTTGTGGCTTCGACTTCGTATTATACATATATTTTGTAGCATTCGAAAGGTACAATTTATAAATATCAAATTGCCTGTACAATTGTTAATTAAATTTTATATAATACCGACATTATATAAATACAACTCGAGCGCGCTCGGACGCATTAATTCGGTAGATTGGAAATGTTTCAATTGAATTTTTAGTATACCTTGTACACGTTGTATTACAACGCGCTCGCGAGTATTATAATTGTATAAGCATTATTGTTTAATTTTATATTCGACTGATCAAGCAAAAACGACGTGAATGTCGCGCGCTGGCAGGTAAAACGCGATTCTATGCTGTAGCCGCCGCCAAACGAGCCGAAGCACTTAATAACAATCGAGCGGCCGTTTTTATGCAGTTTTAACAGTCGCGTTTATTTTGCGTTCTGTCGAATTTTATTTCACTCGCGACTCATCAGCTTTACGCGAGAAAAGCATTTTATATTGATTTCGAAGCATACATTATATAATTCGTACAGGTTTAAAAAGTCGACATAATTTTAATACGTAATTTATTTAAAAATGTATATTCTTTGAATTTATACAACGAATTAAATATGCACCAGAAACGCTCGCGAAAATAAACCATCACCATCATTCAGTAGAAGATTTGGGAGAATAAAATTATCAGAAAATGACGCCATAAGTTTTGTTATGAGGTACATGTAGGATATAGGATGGTTGTAAGTGTTTGTTGGACTCGGATAATGAGTCGATGAAAAAAGGCGGTCCTCCGAAAGAGCTGCAAGTGGATAAAGTTCGTGTTTGGTCAGACGCCGGTCTTCTTCCTAACTTGAAAAACAAAAACAGTGAGCTATAAATTCGAACTGCCTAGCTATAGATACTAATACTATATGTCAGCAATAAGCACTATATATACACGCTTTTGGCCTAACGACAACACATGCACACACGCACCTATGCAGTTTCGTTCAGGCGCGTGCACTTCAGTATATATACATATATAGCGTCCTTTGGACGAATTAGCATGTGGGTAACAAGGAGTCCTCGCCGCGGGCTCCGAACGAGAGGGAGAATGAAAAAGAATGAAGAAGAAGAAGAAGAAGAAGTAGAAGCAGGAAGAGAGGGAAAAATGGAAAGTATATTCGGAAAGGAAGGGTCGCAGAGAGCAGTAGTGGAGGGCCGTATAATCACCCCTAGTCCGCCCTTATATGCGCCGCGGTGAGAAGGCTTCCCTTTCCGGGTGTATATATCCTTCGATCCCGCGGGCTCTCTCTCTCTCAGCACTTTGCCTCCAATTACACAAGTCTCGCATATACTCTCTCTGCTTGTTCTCTCTGATGCAGATCTTTTTGCAACTCTTGCTTTTCGCCGCGATAATTACGATGCGATGATGTCGATGTCAGTCACTGGCCGCCAATATCGATCTTTCGAACGGTATGCAATACGGCGGTGCAATCAAAAGTGCGATGATGGGAAACATGGTAATGCGATGTGTGTGTGTGTGTGTGTGTGTGTGTGTCGTTAGTCGAAGCTGTGTCTTGGCGCAATTATCCGCCGAAAAGAGGAGACAAATTAAAAGCGTCGTATATGCAGCGCACGACACCACAAAGGTCTTTCAGAAGCGTCGTCGTCGGCCCGCTTATATGCACTGGACTAACAAGCGTAATGTTGATTAAATTGCCGCTCCCTCTCTCGCTATATACATATAGTATACACACACACGAGAGGCGACTTATGTATATGTATGTGTGTATATATAAGTTATGTGCGCGGATGCGGCGGAAAGGGCGAAGGAGGAAGCTGCCCGTAAAGGGACATATTATTACGTTATGCCAGTTCGTTAAGCCGGACAGTAATTATCTCGCCGCGAGCAAGAGCAGCTCGGTTAACGCGTCCTCCTTCCGCAAACTCCAGCGATTTAAGAATCATTCGACAGCCATTATATATTTATATTATTAGCCGTGCAATTAGACGAGTAGTCGGCGAGCCAAAGGAATTTCTCTATACCTATGTACACCGAGTCTATTATATATCTATATACATATAAGACGCTGATGCGACAGTGGAAAAAGCAGTGCCGCGCATGTAAAGCTTCCAAGACCTTCTCCGCCCTCTCTCGGCTATATGCTGTTCCTCCGGCCAGAATAACGATGTCCAGTCTTTTTCCGGCGGCCCTTGTTATTCCCGAATGTGAGCTAGGGTGAGCCGAGTATTTTTCAAACAATGTCCACCGTTATAATTTGTTTGGATGGCTGCTTCGCATAACCGATGTGTATATATACGTGTGTGTGTCTGTATTATATATGCGCGTGCGACAAGACGCTCGGGTCGGACGCTGTAAGAAAATACCGGAGGAACTATACACGTATAAAGCCCCTCTTTACAAACTGTGCGTGTGCGCAGTGCATGTGTGGGTGGGTGCAGTGTGTCCTAACGGGCTACATTCAGCTCTTGGTTTTCTTATTATTTTTTGTTTTTGCAGCAACGGTATGTAGCTGTATAGCTCTACTCGTTTTTCCATAATGCTCTCTAGGGATATCAACCCTGGTAGAAATGTCCAGCAGTTTTTAGCGAGTCCATCGCGAGTTCTGAAGCAACTGGCGAGTTATTCGTTCAGTAATTATACTAAGCAGTGGACACATATCATTTTCGTCAGATTTATTTTTAAGTACTTCACTGCCCAAGGATTGGCGAGCAAATTTAACATTCTAAAACAAATTATATCATGTAAAATTTCAGCTCTTTATTTGTAAAATGAAATGATTACACGCCTATAAACTGCTACCCAGTAGTTTCAATGCTCAATTTTCTACCAGGGATGAAGAAGTATTTTTTGTTAAATGTTATTTCAGAATATCTGCATTTGTTATAAAACTATATCCGTATAATACATATGTACGAGTGATTATATAATTATGTTTCTGTGTAATATAACTCATTGTGACCCGCGGTCCTCTGCGCGTTTCTCACGGCCTATAGTCAAACACGCAAGCGCAATTATATACATCTGGTCGGATCGGTTTCTTATATTTAATACACTACGCAGTGTATACCTCTCTATATATACATAAGCATTGACTCCCGCGTGCTGTCTGCTGTATAATTCTCCACTTTCTAATACTTTCTATATATACGTACACGTATATATGAAGCTCTAAAGAAAATCTAAAATTTGCCATTGGAATAGCGTTTATTGTATTCGCGTCTCAACTTGCTTTAAAAAAAAAATTCGTTAATATATTTGAAAATATGCGTCCGCATATACCTATATGCGGACGCACATTTTCCTTCAACGGTGACGTTTCAGTTTATATATACACATACCCGTATGTTGAATCGACGACGCAAATAATGTTCGAAGGAGGGGAAAAATCTGAAACGTCACTCAGTGTAATACCAGGGCTGCACGAGATGCAAAAAGAAAAAAAAAAGATAATAGCTGGAGCTAAAGTGCCAAGTGCGCGGTCATTAGGCGCACGCCAAGCGGCAATGCGAAAGGCATTAGCGGATAAATCTGTGTGCAGCATGAATTTTCGGCTAATATTGCAGCTACGTATGTATAATTATCTCGGTCATACTACTCAGTCGCCGTCGTCTTTGAATTATTGATAAGCCTGTCACGAGAGAGCTTTATTATATATTCTATTATATACCTATATATACCGTCGATGCTCAATTTGAGCTAATGTTTATTTCGCGCCCTACGCGGGCATGTCTATATGCACACACACAGGACTCTCGATGTAACGGCGCGCGAGCAGGTTAAATTAAATTTTTATCGCGCATTTTAGTACTTTTTGCCGGTATATGTAACTACATAGAGAGAGAGAGAGAGCAGCCGCTCGCGGGCCTGCGTAAAACGAAAATTGACTAACTCGATTCGAATAATTCAGCGCGGCTACACGCCGTAAAATGCTCGCGCGCGCGAAATCAATTATTTTCGACTCGAGTTTTCGCGCGTCGAGCGGCATGTTGTAAAGTTTTATTCTCGCACTTTTAGCGAATTATTCTATATAGCTATCTGCATTCGCGATGATTATATACATGTATACAGATCGCGGCTCGTAAAATAAGAGAAAACAAGTCGGAGCTTTTTGCGGGGGTTAACCGACGATCAAACAATCGTTATACTATACATACCGGCTATACATATATATTTCTCCGGAAGCAGAGTATATAGGAGTCTTTGCAGCAGAGCAGAGGCCCTCGGGGGAGCAGCTAAGGGGTTGTTAGCTGACCGTGTAACAGGCCTCGACGGGACCCGCTACTGCAGCGGAGTATAGCTGGACCTCCCCCCGAATCCCACGTGCAGTTATCTCGACCGCGCAAATATTTTACCAGTATTAGAGCCGGCGTTCGCGCACTTATATTTGCCTTTTGACTTGATGCATCGTCGGAGCGCAAATATGTCAGCTCTCTAAACGTCCAGGCACTACGTGTATTATATACCTATAAGGTGTAAGTTAATTTTTGTCGCCTTTTCTATATATAGGTATATTATTACATTCCATATTGCGTGAACGTGCGTGTATACAGGTACACGTCTCGCTAACTGGTTATATTTGCGTGCACGCGTAATGGGGCAAGTTGCGGACTGTATATATAGGGCTCCTCTGCAGGCGTATATCAAAGCGGAGGGGCCGCGAGACGCGCGCGTGCGCGCTTCAAGAGACTGCACGAGCTGTGCTGCGGCGAAGATATACCGCTGTAAAATTAGTTCAATAAAGGAACACCCACGCCGTCGTTGCTCGCAGTCCTACTAACGATACATGTATATATGTATCGTCCCTCTCTTTCGCAACTTTACGGATATATCCTTCTTTCTATACGTATATACATATATTATACGTCGAACTAGGGATGCGTCCTTTTCTCTTTCTCTCCGCGAAAATTAGTGCGACTATATCTATCTAAATATTTAGTTTCTCCTTTTATTTATATGGCTGTGGTCTAACGTGGCCGTGTAATTTTACAGGTAAACGAGATGCCCGAAAAGACGCAGCCATATGCCCATATAACAATATCCATACATATAGGCAACCTCGCTACTTCCTCTCTCCCTCTCTCTCTCTCGTGTGTCGCTCGCCGCAGGCTACAGAGAGCAGGAAACTTGTTAAGGCGGAATATTTCATACTCGCGTATATATATATATATATATACTCTCTCCCCCCTCTCTCTCATTCGGTTGAGTGTCCGTCTAACGAGCGTCTTAATGAGAGTGAGAGAGAGAGAGCGAGGGAGCAACGGATGTCCTTGTTTCGCGGCTGCGCGCGCGATCCCTTCTTTAGCACTAGCGCGAAGAGATTTTACTAATAAAGCCGACCCGAGGGATATGATGCTCGCAAGCGCTCGGTCTATATAATGACGTGCTGCCGAGTCGAGAGTTCTGCTCTCCCTGTGTGTGTATATATATATATACGAGACAGAGAGTTGCCGAAAACGCACGCTGATAATTCATGTATACATCTTCGATTCTTCTTTCTCACGCGACTTTTGAATATATGCAACGTAATGACGCGCTGTCTTATTTGAGACTCGCGCGATTGATTGATGCTTTATTGCAGCTGTAAATAATCGTTCGTGACGCTCGCGCGTCGTTTGTATATACGGTATATGAGTATAATATATTATGGGTATGTAGAGGATGACCTTGATTGCATTTGTAAAAAAAGTTGGCGATATAAAAATTGCTCGGAAATGCGACGTATCGCGCACCTTGGCCAACTTATTCCATTTTTCATCTCTCGCGCGATGCAGTTATATTATAGAGAACTCAAGTTCGAGGATGTATTACGTGATTGCAGTTAACGTTATATTGGCTGCGCTGAAGCTTATTATAACTTTCTCATCGAGAGCTATGAGTATATTATATGCGCGCAACTTTAGCTACTGATATTTCCGGTATATATGTAATACATATACTTGATGTGATAGGCTGGACGAGCTATAAATCTTTTGCTGCGCTAGGCTAATAAACTGTCTTTTTATTTTACTCGACGCGTTTCTTACGATAAAAGTGCATCGCGCACGATCACGTGCGGCTGTAAACGCTTTCTAATGTCCGTTATTCACGTATTTCTATACATATATATATATACCTACTCCTTCATTAATCAGTGCGCGCATTTGCTTTTTATTGGTATTTTTTTACTTTCTTTAATTCATATGTGTTTCTTTTTTAATAAAAAAATTTAGTATTTTTCATTCAATCATTTCTATAACGGGGAAAGTCTGAAATTTCCAAGTTTTTTTATGCTTATGAGTTGGTTTTTAGTTTATTAGAAAAAGGAAGACACGCAATTATTAGATACAAATTACGAACAATTGAAAATAGAGACCATAAAAATGCGAATTATGTCACCAAAAGAAAAGACAAAAATAAAAATCAATATTCATCCCCCGTTTTTATAAATACGTAAAATTGCTCCTATATATAGAGTAGCCTTTACTTGCATACTTTAGTAAGGTAGTAAAAGCTGACACCGACTTTCAGAGCTCATCGAACCACATCGGATCGAAAAAAAGCCCGTCATGTTTTCAACCATATATCGCCATCGATATGCACTATAATTTTCTCAGACGCGTATAAAAGCTAATAGAAAACGTAAGCATCGCTGGACGATTTTTTTTTCAAAAAAAATTTGTCGCCTTCCATAAATTTCCCCAACGGTGTTAGACGCTCGAGTTTGTAATTCGATTTCAGTCCATATACATATATAAAAAAACAGGTTATCGCGCGTGTAATTATCCGCGCGGCGCCGGCGCGCCAATATAAATATATATAACGAGACGAGTATATATACCCACTGATAGAAAGCTACGCACATATGCACTGAATAAGCGATATCTATAATCACGGCCGACCGGATTCAAGGCTACTCGCGCGAACTATATAATATAATTTATTCAAAACGGATATCTCGCTTCTATGTATAATATGCATCAGAGGCATCTCGGCCTCTCTCATAACTTTTGTATATAAAGAATATAGGGTCATTATACCGAAAACGAGCAGAGTCTATACTGCAGAGAAAGTTAAGGGTAACATTTCTTCGTCGCAGTGATTACTATTAGCATATTCGCTCTTTCTTGACGTGTATACAAGTTACAAAAAAAAAAAAAAAAAAAAAACGAAAAGTTTTCAGCTGGAGAACGATTTCGTATTCCGCAAGACACGTAGAAGAGCCGCCGCGCGAGAGCAGAGAGTTTATACTTTTGCGCAATTATTTTTTCCCTTGCTAATGGGATTTGTCCGTGGAACAAGCGTAATTCCATCCGTTTGAGGCAGAGATCTGAATTGGATATTTCATTATCCCTGCTAATGACAATCGAGTTGCTTTTCTTTCTTTTCTCGTGCAGCAACGGTACGAAGCTTGCAGAGAATTCGTGCTTCGGCGTACATATACTTATAATATTGGGCTACTACAATTTTGCAACAGGCTACGGGGCAGCAGATTCGCGCGAAGAATACTTAAACGCGGTCTCATCTTATAACCCTCAGATTGATTTAATTATGTGCTCACGGTTATACACAGATGCGAATCGATGCAAAATATAATATACATCCTGCATCAAAATCCAGATAGACAGTCGTCGTCAGGCCGTAGTCGGTCGCGTTTTACAGGCGTTGAAAATTGGCAAAACGAGGAAGAGAAAGAGCTGCGCCTCTCATCAAGGGGCTAATTTAATCAAATTGCCGGTGCGAGGGGACTTTTGTTTTAAGTACCGTTAACGAGTGTTTATTTTAAAATCCTCCGGGCTAATTGGCCGCAAGCTCCTTTCGGCTGTGCTGCAGTATGTATACATACGCGGGCCTGCCTCTCTGCACTCAACACCTATACACGTATGTGTGTGTGTCCCTTTATATATACGTATATATGCAGCCCCGCAGAGCATGGAAAAATAAATAAGCGCACCGCGCGCTCTGCGGTGCCGAGGGCTGCACAAATGACCGGAGAGAGAGAGAGAGAGAGAGAGCCACCACCGCTTATTTAAAAATACTCTCGGCGGTATGTGTGTGTGTGTGAGCGCGAAATCCTACGTAGTTTTCTCATCCCGCACAGCGGCGTTTATACACACGCGACCTTAATCCTATTACATATATCTGCGCTCGTTACCCGCTCCTCCTTCGACTTAACAATGGACTTGGTCCAATTGATTTTGCTTCTCGTTCTTTTTTTTCTCTCTTCCTTTTCTCACACCTCGACTATGTGTTCTTTCTTTTTGCGACGACCGGGATTCGCGCGTAGATGTGCAGTGTATATACATATATGTGTATAGCAGCTAATTAACGCGAGCACGCCAGTTTTATTTCTATACATTTCAAGCAAACTGCTTGCGACGGCTCTCGAGTGTATAATATATGCAGGATATATACAACTGGTCGTTTTTTGGAAAGCGGGAATTAGATCGAATCAGGCCACGCGTGCGCGTGTTGTTTCATAGTACATGCGACATATGGAGACAATTTTCCTGAACCCTGTTTATATATTTTCAAAGTCGTCGGCAAACCATAAAGCAGAGACACGTTTTTTTTACTCCGCTAATGTCAACTTTCACGGGAATTTCTAGGAATGCACGCGAGAAAGCTCTCTCGCAGCTCGCCTGCAGTTATCGCACGCTGCAATCTTATATGATGGGTGACACTATATATATACGTTATACGTATATTTTTTTTACCGCAAGTTTTCATTGGATTGACTATCACTTGTATGTTGTTTATTCAATTTTATATAAGCAGATTAGGAGGCATATTTTCTCTTCGAGCAAAGTTCCCAATATGTCAAATGCATAATCGTTGGGGTTCACTGTGCCAGTAGAACGAATCTTGAATGATTAGTCGCGAGTGTACATTATACTTATATGTATACTCGGAGAGCAGATTTGCACTTGCAAGAACTATGTTCATATGTATCAACGTCATGTATGTCAGACTAAGTGGAGACATAAATATATCAAGCGCTGACATGAAATATCCTTTACGGTCACTCAGCGCGACGGCTCCAAGCTGAACTATTTCAAAAAGTTATTGTATAGGTACACATGTATATGTAGAGGATGTTGCACTGACACTTTATAACGAGATATGTTAATGATTTAAACGTATAGAAGACTTTTCTATTATGAACACGGACTAAAGGTCAGCTAATGTATAATCGAAAGTATGTACCAAGTACGAAGATTGCTATATACTGCAGGTGAAAACACCCAATCATTATATAGGCAGTCTAGTCGAGAAAAATCGCTGGAATCTTAATGAATGCACATCTAGAAAAGAGCAACTAGTCATTATGGAAACTTCCGTACCTTCTTTCAGTTTGTTTTACCTTCACGTACTATTCTCTGTAATTGATGGCTATTCCGAACGCGCACGCGTCAAGATCAAATGAAACTTGAGATTGATTTTCATCTAGCTATATAAGTGTACGTGAGAAAAAAGATCGCGGTATCGATAATACAAGTCTGTATCGATACAATATACTGTATAGAAGCAAGTGTCTGCATTAGTAACGCAAATAAATCTCTGGAGCTTCAGGACGAGCGACACTTTCATATATAACCGATCAGGCGTATTATTTCAGCGGCAAAGAAGAAATCGGTCAGGAGAAGCTTTCGAAAAAAAAAAACTTTTGTATACCGCGTTGATTAGTAAAACAGAAATGTACTACTTGGGACAATACGACTGAAAGACCAGGCCAGCATAGAGGTCGAAGAAAATCGTATTCCAGACCGTTTTCTCGCGCCACTCACATCTTGACGCGCGAGTCTCATTTGAATGACAGCGCGAGCCTCGGACAAAAGTTCACTTACGTGTATACATACCTACTGCGCTGCAGCGGTACCTGTCGTGTATATACATATATACGTACATGAAATCCGCGTGGAATTTAAGCAACTTCATCGCAGAAGTATAATAATATTGACCTTGAAAACCTTGGGCCGTGATTGACTTGTAACGTATAAAGTGTTGTAAGCTGGGTTAAAAATTTGTATATGAATAAATAAATTATTGCGCGTCGTGAATACTGCTACGCCGAGTATGAATACGTCGCTTTTCGATGGGAATTATTATATACGATTCGAAGATTCGCTGAAGCATTAAATGACTTTCGTATATATGAAAATAAAATTTTATATGAATCGCGCGTAAAAGTAATAAAAGGTGTTGTGTATACATGCTGCACAAGTGTCTATATACGTATAGAGAATGTAACAGTATATATTAGCGTGACCAATGGGAGGGAAAAGCTTCGGAGGGGTGGGGGATAAGTTGTCGGAGAGGAAAACATCGTAGTGAGAGAGAGAGAGAGAGCGGTTATAAGGCGATCCTGTTTCCTGGCCATTCTCAGTTTGTTATGAATTTCACGAGGCCGTTAGACGCCCTGCAGATAACTGGGGCGAGCTCCTCGCCGCCGCCGCCGCCGCTGTTGCTGCTGCTGCTATCGTCGTCCACCTCATCGCTATAATAGGCATCCTGACAAATCATGAAGCCATGCCAGCTTCGACAAAGTGTAATAATTAAGCTTCAGTGTGTTGTGATTCTGTTTTGCCGTTCGCTCGCTCTCACTCTCTCTCTAACAAAGTGAATTTGTATTTCTCTATTGCAGCTTCTGTGCGGCTTCCTCGTGCTCCTAATATTCAGTCCCACCACCGAGGGTATATTCTTTCAATTGTAAGTCCATTTTTTGTTTAAACAACGATCTGAACGATTACACACACATACACACAGTGTTTTATTTCGTCGCAAGTCGTAATGCATAACGTGTATACACATATAGACAGTATAATACGGAAGAGATCGACGCGCGGACATACACACGTTATACAAGCCAGGCTTCATAATTGACTGGGAATTATGTTCCGGGAGCGGATTATAAATTATTTGTTCTACTGCTGCTGCTGCTGCTGCTGGGCCGATTTTGTTGCTGCTAATGGGGAATTAATTTTCGAACAGTGCCGGCTCTGACCGCCCGTCGGTTTACCACGCCATTTATCGATGGATTAAATCACGCAACTCGCTAAGTGAGGCTGAGAGAGAGAGAGAGAGAGAGGAAAAGCGCCATCCACTAATCCCCCGGAATACACGCGCGCCCAGCAGATTGCACACTACGCGGCGCAACACGTTTCCACGAGCGGATGCATTGTGCACACCTTATGCAACGCGTGTATATATTATATATGTATACACTTTTCAAGCGATCGACTCAATTATTCGAGATTTATTGGACGGTAGACTCTATAGTGTGGACAGCTTGTTGTTCTCTTAGCACGTGGCATTCTCAGCTAGAATTCGTATATACAATAATGTTGTATATTTAAAAATAAATACTATTACGATTACGTGATATTACAATGTAATATTTTTAAAAAGGCAGTAAATTTGAGCAAACTTCACTAATGGAACAATTTGGATAAAAATCCATTTCCATTAGGGAATTAGGGATGATAACGGTTCGTTCGATTATGCGCATATATACCAAAAATTAATAGCTTAATAAATGATAAGGGATTGAGATTGTTCTCATTTTAGCATTCAATATTGAATATTTTGTCGCTACTGATGTGAGAGTTTCCTATTTGCTAGCTGTACGCGTGTATTTTAAGCAAACTTTTAAGCAAAGCTCTTCGCTCTAGCACAATAATAAACGAAAAGCTCATTAGCATATTTCACCTGCATACAAAACATAACAAAAATAGCATCATATCAAGCGAAATTATCAAAGCTACTAAAAATCCATCTCACAAGAATCAATTTACCTTGAAGCCCAAAGAGAGCGGTAATGAACTTCCTCGAATCGTTGGGAGGCAAGAAGCAGCCACCGCCAATTCATCATATCCACAGGCACTACTATCCGGTCCCGTTGCCTTTACTCCTACCGAAGCCAGCTCCACCGCCAAAGATCGAAATCGACTTGACATCGTTGCACAGGTATATTATCCACACCATCATCATCATCAAGTGTATATACCGTTGTCTCGCCTTGACGTTTTTAACTAAATGAGTCGGTATCATGACATTTTCAGCGGTCACGACTCGTTGCGTTCACTCGGCTGGTCGAGTCAGGATTACGGGAAAATCTACGAGCCTGAAATCATCGTACCCTCGGAAACATCCTGGGCCTCGTCGCACTCGGAAACGCCATGGGTATCACCGTTGCCCGAAGTCTGGCCTGATTCTACTGGCAGAAAGTCTTGGGGCTGGGAAAACAACGAGATCCTCGGTGAGTAGCTCTTTAATTTTTCCTACTCTTTTTCGGCTGCTTATTTTGCGTCGATTTTGGTCGATGAAAAATTATAATCGAGTTGTTTTTTTCTTCACTCTGCGTGTACGGTGGAAGTGAAAGCTGATTGGTTTCACGTCGTAAATATATGGTATATATGAAAGTAGATGAAAGAAGCGATTTGCAGAATCTAACGGTAATATAGATAGTGTCTCTGCTCATTAGGTGCTAAACGATGATATTCATTCGCTATATAGACGCAAAATAATCAGCCGGAAATCAGTTAGCCTATAATATACTTGATGATTCAAGACAAGAAAACAATATGTTCAAGTTCTTTCTCTTATGTGTGTCCGTTGTTTCCGCTAGAGAAGGATCACGCTTATAAAGAGGCTAAACCTCCGGGAATTTTACTTCAGGTTCCATTGCGCCAACAAATTGTCTTATACCAACCGCCGGCCAAAGACAACAAGTCAACTTTATTGTCAACATTGCTTAAGAAGATAAGGCGCATCAATGACGCGCTCTTTCATCCGGAAGAGGAGGACTGTCCTCAGCCGCACGACAACAAGCCTCACATCACCAATTCATTGACTTACTCCGCGACGTCGTAAAGAACTGTTTATTATATTATCATTATTATTATTATTTTTTTCATGTAGATCATTTCGCATTCGATCGTATATATACATACACTTTCTCTGAAGAGAATCATCAAGTATCTGCACGCAAGATTATTCGAATAAACCATTAATTTTACACCATCAATCACACGAGCTTGATGTACTTACACGCATACGAAAAATGTATATATAAGCAGGTCGTTGCTGTGTAGTGGAAAGTTATTTATACACGTGCGCGCGCGCACACACATTAGCATTGAAAAAGCACATATAGTGAAAGAATCAAAGATAATTTGCATATACGCGCAGAGCTGTCGCGTCAAGTGCTTGTGTATAACAACGTCTCGTTCAATATAGTCCGGTCGCATAATTGCAGCGAGACGCTTTCTATTATATCTATACGTAAAGTGTCAAACTGACCTCGAAAGTATATAAATATACAGGCCCCTTTGCGAAGAACCGCGGCTGTGGACTTTACGCATGATTTGCTCCCGCTTTCTCCGAAATGTGTATATATATATCCTACATGCATATGCAACGCCTCGTCAATAAGTCTTTCTCACGCTCATCCGCACGTGTCAAAGTATATATCTACTAATACATGCAACCCAAAATTTATCTATATTATTAGTTCTCGGAAGAAAAAAAAACAAAGCAAAATTGGCAATAATATTATTAAGTGTGGAATTATTATTATACACAAAACCGCAAGAGTGTCGCGGCGGTTCATGTACAAGGGGAGAGGTAAGGAGTAGAGGGCGACGTATAAATACGGTGAACGCGCGCGCGCGCGCGCATGGTTATTTAAGGGGCTATTACGTTTTTATGGAGCAGATGACGTATTGCCCGTCCCCGTCTATATGATATGCGCGGGCGGGCGGGGAAAAGTGTACACGAATGTACATTATAAACGGCCTGTATAACGCGCGGCAATTCCCCGGAAACACCTTTATAAAGCAGACGAGAGAAATATCCTCACTGCGATTTCTTCCATCAGCCGGAAAAGCCGAGCTATTACTTCTACTTACATAGAGCTTTGTAACAAATTGATAAATGCGCGACTATATACGTTCTTTTATCATATAGGTATAATACGAGGTATACGCGGTGATCGGTATAATTATTGTTGATTTATCAAACTCACTTTAGAGAATATATAAGTCAGGTACATATATACATGCGCACAGGAACGTCGTGTGGTGCAGCGAAATTCGCGATTTTGTATATAGACGCGACGAGAGGAGTAGTAGGCAGCGAAATATAGTGCTATACGCGCAGGAGCGCTCGTTAAAATTGGAGTCGCAATTGACAGTGATTGTGACGAGGAGGCACACTCCTTGCTCGCTATAGTAATTGACAAGACAGCCTGTTGTGCAGTACTCCCCCATACATATATATATCTATATACAGCCTTCCCTATCCCTCTTTTCTCATCTCTCTTTTTCCTTCGTCTGCCGCAAGATCCGCGCAAATCTCCGAGAGCGCACGTGCGCAAGTCACACATCACACGCGTATACCCAATATATTTTTCGCGAACAAGCTTCGGCGCGTTGTTCCCTTCCCCGCGTAAGTCGAAGATTATTACTCGGCCGTTGATGATTCAGAAGCCGCAGGTATACCATAAAAATTGTGGTTCACTACGGTAAACACATGCAGACACACGACGGCAACCACGAGTGTATATAAAAGTAGTGACGGCGGTGGCGTGTGAAGAAAAATATAATAGTATAGTCTGCGCGCAAGAGTCGTGTCGTAAAAATCTATATATTCACGGATGAGTTCGTCTTTTTATTATTATAGCGATCCAGAGTCTTCAGCGCGGAAAAAAATCGATCGGGACTCGAATTTCGGTGAAAACGAGCATGAACACAAGTATGTGTGTCTGTGTGTGTGTGTATAAGGTCGAGGCGACGACAATTCGACAGAGATGTGAGGTTTACCGCAGACGAGTGTCTCGTAAAAAACCGCTCCTTCCAAGTGTATGTATAAGCCCCGGCTCCTTTTGTTCGATTGCGTATATTCGCACTGCAAATTTCTCTTTTACAGTCCTGTAAAAATGTTTTTAATTTCTTTGCTCGTGCGTCGTAAAGTTTCGGCTTTCCGTGTATACCTATATAGACTGCACACAGATGTATAGAGAGAAGCACTACTACATTGACGATTTGCATTCCTGAGCAATGGATTTCCCAGTTTCTTGCTATATATACATATTCCTATACTTTATTTTACGCCAACGAGGACGACGACGATGACGACACGTGCGAGCGAAGCCAGCTTTCAGCTCGTATTTTTTCATGAAAATCGAATTTCCAACTATACGCTCACAGACGCGCAGCTGTGCGTATATGCGTGTGCACGCAGCCCATTTTCTACGCTCTAGTAGCTTATTGAGTTTTAGCGACGAAAAGCGCACGCGGATTTATATAAAAAATGCGCGCGGCGCGATTGTAAATATCCGCGGACTTCAATATATAGGTATGTGTACCTATATATACATAAACTGCACGTGCTAAAATAATGCTTAAATTTTAATCCTTTCAACATAATTCATACAGCCTCAGCGCGCAGCGTCGTTAATTGTTATCGTATTGTTATATGCGAAAGTTATATTTATATTTTACTTTAATTTTCCGCGCGTGTATCGTCAAATATTCATCGATGCAGCGTCCATTTATATATAATATCTCATTCAATTTACGAATTGTGTATGTAAATAAAAGCGTCGGATTTATATAAAAGCTGCAGAGAGCATAACGCATTAATCGTCATTAAAATATAAGCAAGAGGCTTTAAATATCCCTGCGTTATTTTTACGCCGCCGCGCGCACACATTCGACAACATATTATACCTCTGATGAATAAACATGTATTATTATAATACAAAGTGTGAGGGCTCAATCTACTGTTGCTACTACTGATAATATAAAAAAATAATAACCGTCTACTTTTCTATATTTACACAAGACAACAAATTCTAGTTTTCCCTCATTTTCCACGAACTTGCGCGCACATCAGCTGTATCTTTTTTGTTTCCCCCCGCGCCAGCTCTCACCCGGACTTTTTCATTTCGTTATTTTCATTTTATTCTCCGAGCTCATGTTTTATGCACTGGCGTATCTGATTTTCCACGTGCAGTTTGTGTATATAATATATCTCTCGCTCTCTTTTATATGCGCGCACACATTGCGCTCTGTCCGAGCTTTACCCAGCAGTAGCAGCAGTCTGACTCCCTCCGCGAAACCGACGACCAATATAGCAGCGAATGAATTATCAAAAATTTGATTTCTTTTTCATTTTAGCGCGCGGCGCGCGTCATGAACGCGTGCAGGTGTTTTTTAAACGTTTGGTATATATACCTACTATCAATCAATAAATGCGCTCGCGCGTTGAGAACGATTATTCGTTTGTTATTCGGTTCGCGCCCGCGGTTTCAATTTTATACGCGCGATATGATATAGCCATCGTCTCCCCGAAGTTTTTGGGACTAAGTTTTTATATCGACGCGTACGCACGCTTTTGCTAGTATATAATAAATATGTTTAAGAGAACACAAAAGTACATATCGAATCAGCACGAGAAAATGCCACTATTTGTTGCCAGTCGCTGGAAAGAGAAAAATAACTATATATTATTCATATACTGCGGGTAACTCTTATAGCTTGCAGAAATAATTAGAAATAAGGGATGAAAGAGAATCGACGCGCTCGCGTTAAGAGCCTGCGAGAAACGGGTGTATAGAGAGGCACACACAAGTAGATTGGACCGAACGCCGAGCAAAAAGAAAATCTAATTAATTCGCGCACTGCCTGTACACGCACACACGTGAAGGGGAAATTGGTAAATGTTGTTTTAGGCTTTTATGGCGGCGCAAGAGCGTCGCTCGAAAAGTTGCCCCCGCGGAGGCACCCGAAAAAAGAATAAAACGCGCTGTGTATGTATATGTATACATAGGTATATATAAGGAAACTCGATTATATCAATCGTATATACCGCTTTCTTCGCTGAAATTTTAATAAGCCTAATGCGGCGATAAAAGCTTGCGCGCGAAAGATCGATCGTCGCGTGCATTAGTCGCTTGGATCCCTATACTGTGTGTGTGTGTGTGTGTGTGTGTGTGTGTGTATACATGTAGTCTCCATACGCTCGAGAGATGGGTATAGAGAGGTTTTGCGGCTTGGAAGAGCAGAGGAAAGTAGATGACTCGGATGTAAGAGGAAATCCGGCCCGGGAAGCAGAGACTGGTAATCCACTTACTACTGGCGCGGACCGATATCGAGAGGCAACAGAAGCAAGCAGAGAGGCAACCAACCCCCTTCATGTCTCTCTCTCTCTCTCGCTCGCTCGCGCGAACAAGCCTCATGTTCGTGTATTGTATTAAAGCACTTTGCCAAGTCGGGCTATCGCTTCGCCTTTGATTAACATATTGCTTTTTGCCATTGTCACTACTATATGTACTATTACCTTGGATGTTTATATTGATGTGTGTGACAAATATTTTTTTCCCTCTTAGAGAGAGAGAGAGAGTATGAGTATATAAATGTTTTACGTACGATTATCGCAGTGTTTCATCGATTCATTTTTCAGAGCAGCGCAGTTACGGCACATGACTTTGTCAAATTTAAGGCTCGATTCGCGGCGAATTCTCGGCAATAATAGCGAGCAATAACTCAGGGTAAACGGTCGAGGCTGCATTGCGATACTTTATTCAGTTCATAAAATGTATTCCCATAACGTATCCGATACGTGCTTCAATTTTATCCGGGCACGCTTCCTCTGTTCTTTCATTCTTTTTGCTTTCCATCATTCCATACACTCTCTGTGTGTCTTGTAATTTGAGTTTTGTATCGATTGCCAGCGATTTGCCAATTACATTATACCTATAGCATGCGCATTCAAGAGATTAAAAATTTGTACAAGTGCGCGTGTAGTGAAAGGAATTATCTCTAGGCTAGCGCGTTAAATTACTTTGTAAAAGCGAGAGGACGCGGAGAATTACGAGGACGGAGGCTGATGCACGCGCAGCGAAGGGGTCGACCGCGAGTAGGAAAAAAGCTCGTCGTATATATATATATATATACACGGCGAGGGGAGAGGAAGCTCGGAAAGAAAGAAAGAAAGAAGAAGGTATAGAGGAAGGAAGGAAGCTTTTATTGTCGGGCAGACGCGTCCCAAAAGTAATATTGTCTAATGCGTCGCACGTCCACACACACACACACACACACATACGAGTCGCTCCGTGTGTGTCAAATGAAAAAAGCAGTCATTATTCGGCGCGAAATTCAAAAGTGCCTTGGGAGCGCGACGCGAATTAATTACTTCCAACGACGCACATGATGTATTCGCGCTGCTGTTTAATATCGACTAATGCTTTTATTCCTCTCGACTTTCGTATCCCAGCCAGCTCTTTTTCTTTTCTATATACTGCGCACGCGTCTTTTCGATATATAGTATATATGCACTGCGGCTTTCGCGCGAAAACTTCTTTTTAATTACGGACTGCAGCTCACCTGATTAAAGTAACATGCTCGCGCATTTTATACACAGCAGAAAGAGAGCGAGGGGAAGCTATACATCAATGGGTATGTATATATATATAAGGTAAATAAAAAAGAAAAAAAAAATATCCGCATCAGGTGTACAGTATACTACACAGCGAGCTTTTCGAAAAGAAGCTTCAGACTGCTGCTGCACTACTTATCATGCCCCCGGAGCTTTTCATTCGTCGAATAGCGTCGAGCCGCGAGAAAGGAGGGGTTACACGCGGCTGGTATTGGAAATTGCGGTTTATTTCAGCATTCCTCAAACGCAGTCCTCTCGTGAAAAGCAGCAGCAGCAGCGGCTAAACTTTCGACATTTCGAATTTGCTCGTCTCTTCATTCAACGTCGGCGGCGGCGGCGTCCCTTTAGCGATAAGGACGCGATAGCTGGCCCCCACAGGTGTCATTAGCGCGATTGCTTCCATCAGAGAGCTCACTTTAATTCTTATCCGTCTTCTCTCTTCCAGAGGCTCCTCTCTGCTTCGGCTCTATTTGTATACGCGTATATTACTTGTGTACACACGTGTGTGTAGGTGGGTATATTTATATATACACATACATCCACTTTCCCCGAGATCGATTTCGCATGTGTGCGAGCGATTCATTTCTCCACATAGCCAGTATATCGACAGCTCGTTTGGGACTGAAAAATTCCCGGCATATTTCTCGACATTTTTCATTTTCCCCGAGTATATATACACGGGGAATTTTAATAAAAAAAAAAAAAATAACGTTTGCAGTGTGCGTATCTGCAATGATGCGGAATAATTTTATTGATTAGCATTTTAGCATCTCTGTCTCGTGAATATGTATCGTCCATTGGCGCGTTTGTACACTGCACGCGGAGCAAATTGAGCGTAGTGTAGCGGTTCGCGAGTGTATATATATATATAGCGGAGGGAGAGGCCGCGGATGGGGGAGCGAGAGCTACTGGTTCGATCGATTTGACACGCGAGTATAGCGCAGCAGCTGCACACACATATACACACTCGCACGGCGTATCAAAGCTCGATCTGCAATCGAAGCATCCGAGCGCTGAATTGGAGAGTCCGCGAATTGAAAACAAATGAAAAAGCTTGAGCTACGATCGCGCGCGCTCGCGGGGCTTCAGTTTGATTGGAGCACGCGCGCTCTGCGCAATCTCTAAAGTCTATACCGAAAGTATATGTGTATACTGTGTTGTATATGTATGTATTATGTGTGTGGGTGTGTTGGCAAGGACATCTCCAATTAACTGGCGAGATAATTAATTACTCGCCGGATTAACCAAGTCGATCTGGGATTGAGCGCGAATGGCAATTTATACTCGAGCTTCGTCTATGTCTATATGTATTATTATCTGTGAGCGATAACATACAGCATAAATATATGCTAGAGGATTATAAGTATCTCTCGAAGTGAAATTGGAGGGAAGCGAAGTAAATAAAATAGTCGGAGCTGAGAGAGAGAGAGTTGTGTATAGAGGAAAGAGGGGAGTAGAGAGAGAGAGTCTGGGATGAGGTAAAAGAGTAATGCATTAGAGCATTCGGTAAAGCTGGTGTACGGGTCAGGCGACGATCCATTAGCGCCGCGGTGGCGGCGACGACGACGACGACGCTTCACGAGTCTGCTCTCTCTCTCTCTCTCTCTCTTGGATCCGGGATTGCAGGGCTACTACTATCGCTGCCCGGTAATATCTTGTTGTCCTTATGGCTGATCTCTTGAAAGCTCCGTCGCATTAGCCGACGCGGGGTATTTAAACACCGCAAGCTCCTACTCTCTTTTCTACTAACGTTATATAACTCTCGCTCCTTTTTTCTCTCTCTCTCTCTCGATTCCACTCTCCTCTTCTTCATTCCCCTTTCACTTTACCATGCTAATGTGTATGAATAATGGAAATACTATGTTTTTCACAGTGGCACGCGCTGTTTCCGAGATTAAGCATTAGCTCGTTTATTTATTAAAGCTTTATCACATTTTTTTTCTTTTTTGCTCGTATATCTACACATTGTGTGAGCGTTTTTATGGGAAATGTGCAACAATTCAGTTCAAAAATAAACATTTTTTAAAGGGCAGACCTCAAATTTTTTCGGTTTTCCGTGCGTGTGAAAATTTGCGAAAAGTAGCCATTGTGCTCAACTGATGCGTGTACTCAATGTCTGACGAGGTCGACGTAAAAAGAAATTTAATATTGTTATTAGTATACTAGTATACTATACAAACAGGCTACTTATATAAATTGCTAGAGTGAATGGAATAAAATGGGCCGTTATACAGGTGTCTACCTCAAATTTGTATTTACTTACGAACTGAGTTATAGCAAAATTCTCGGTAGAAATCCTCATATAACATATAATGCTCCAGCGCGTTTCCATTAGTTCCATTCGCACATAAATTCCGCTCTATAAAAGAAAGAAAAATCCTCTAACCGCATATCTATATAACGGAGTTATGCGTCTCTGATAGAGAGTCAAAGCCAGCACCGCCGTAGCGCGTATATGTATGTGTATCTCGCAAAAATAAATTCCAGTAGGACACCGTAGCGGTGCTCCACACGTATCAGTGCGGTACACATAGAGCTCGAAACTGCTACTCATCGGACGTCCATATTGCGTTACTTTTTCGCACGCAGCTTCTCCTCCTCCGTTTTTTTTTTCGACGCCGCGGCGCCGAGCGTGTTTGCACGCACTCGTTAGGGGTCGCCGTCGTTTTTTTCTCTCCTCTCCTCTGTCCGCACAGTAGCCTCTGAAAGCATCGGCTGAAAACAGAGAAATGCATTGTCGAGTTATAACGCGGCTGCCCCGGGCATAAAACATCGCAAATACGCCCCAATCCGCTGCAGTAGCATATATCCGGCAGGGAAGCATGACACACAAACACACGTAGGGCCTTTTGCACTATAGAGAGTTGCATACTCCTCCGCGCGTGCACACACCCGGAGAATAAACGAGCGCGCTTCGCTAATGGTCCGCCGACGTCCCGAGCTACACTTAATTAATCCCGACACCCGGTGTGGCGGGGCTATTACCCATTACTCGCCGCAGCTAGCCATAAATCGCCTCATTTCTCTCTCTCTTTCGTCTCTCTCTCTCTCGCGTTCCGCAAGATCGAGTTGCTGCTGCTGCTGCTGCTGCAGAGTAGTCCATCTCGATTTTTACGGGTACACGCATGATCTGATTTTTCTCCCTTTTTTTCGACTGCATCAGCTGCAGCTCTCTGCTTTTTTTCGGCCAATTAGAGGGTAAAGATGAATGGACGAAGCGAGAAAAATCGAAGAAGAAGCCGCTGTGTCAGTATATACTCGTATATATATAGAAAGGGAAAGGTTTTTTGCAGCGGCGGCGGCCGCGGCCGCATTAGAATGCTGTCCTGCCAATTTGGCCGAGTATATAGTCTTGCAGTTAATTAAAAACAAGAGCACCGGGGGACACGTCAATCTTATTTGGCGGCCGCAAGAAAGTGAAAGCGAAGAATCGGAAGAGAGAAAAAAGCAGCCGCGCGCGGGAACAAGAGGAGTATATATATACAAGTATATATCCTATATAGATTGTGGCACACACGGGGGAGATTTGTTGCCGATGCCGCTGCTATACTGCCGAGTCAACCTTTAATTAACTCGGCGTTCGTCGTTATGCGCCTATACTATTCGCTTAACTGCGGCGAGCTTTATACTATATATATCTATGTCGGTCCTTTATTTCGAGAGCAGTGTATGTACTTTGATACGCTGCAGCTGATATGCTGATCGACTTACGATTTTCTATTAGGCTACTGATGTTTCATTTATTGTTCTCTTCCAGCAGCTATACTATATATTTTTGTTTGCAAACAACTTATAGACGGCAGTGTTCTGCGGTGGCAGTTAATTATCGATATAAGAAAAGACGAAAGTTACTCGCAGAGTGCATTAAATTATCAACTGCAGCAAAAAAGTAGTACTTATATACGAGAGCGAGTGTGCGGCTATATAATTAAATCAAGTGAAACAAAATAACGAGCGCGCGCGCGACGTAAAATTGGAAGTTGCATTAATTGCAAAGTTTATGAGGATAAATATTTAATCGAGCGTAATTCGAGAGAGCAGGAATTTCTTGAAGAGCCTCTTGCCGGCAGTAGTGAAAAGCAAATGCACTTTAATTAGCCCAATTAAACGGGCTTTTATATATTATATTCGGGAAAATTCATTAGAGTATCTGAATACTCGCGGAAGAAAACTTAAAAAAAATGCTAATAATGCTCGCGTGTAAGAATATAAGAATCGATGTGTGTCTGTGTGTGCGTGCCGACGTCG
The DNA here is from genome assembly GCA_900474305.1 of Cecidostiba fungosa. Taxonomy (NCBI): domain Eukaryota; kingdom Metazoa; phylum Arthropoda; class Insecta; order Hymenoptera; family Pteromalidae; genus Cecidostiba; species Cecidostiba fungosa. The sequence continues at coordinate 74,263 of UCOJ01000197.1, read as the reverse complement.
TGCGACTATACTGAGCTTCGGAAGAATTTTGATTGGCTCGCAAAAAAGGCCTCCCTCGCTCGTTCCTTTCGCATCGGATCGCAGGCAAGTATTTAGCGTCTTCTTTCGATCTGTATAACTGTATACGTAGTGGTATATCTATAGGTATATACTTGTTTGAAATAGAGAAATTTCGGCTAAGGAGGGATGTTCAGTAATACGAGTGTGACAGACGGAGAGTAGAGAAGGGGAGAGGAATAAGAGCGACGGGATGCAAAGTTACGACACTTTAATTGGACATGCATGTCTGGCCGAGCGCTGTACTTTGGCCGGCGCTAATTAGCGTCGCCTCGCCTCGTTTTCTTCCCATTTTATTTTATTTTTTTGGTTCGCATATATACATATATACCGCATATACTTTCTGCGTTTTCCAGAGCAACGGCGCGACGAGTAAATGAGTAAAAACGATGGAATTCTTTCCACTTAATTTAGCCGGATGGTCTAGTTTTTCGTCTCTGTCCTACTGCAGCAGCTATTTCTTGGAAATGACGGTCATCGTGGGCGGCGACGTTTGCGTTCAAGGATTCGATTGGAGCTGTGATTTTCAAATGCTAGTGGGTTAAAATACATATGCGTTTAAATTCTCGCGACACAGTCGCGCATCAAGATGGCCGTTATTATGGAAAGCGAATTTGCATACGATAGCACTGCAACTGTTGAAAAAAGTGCGTTTGTATATAGGTATATACACATAGCCGGGTGGTATATACACAGACAGTGAGTATACTCCCCCCTCATCGCGCGGGCCAACAGGACGTTATATAATAAATCGGTCTCGTTAGCGAGAAACTTTGTTTTTGCCGAGGGTCTGCTGCTGCTGCTCATTAGATCGCCACGGTGCGACGGTAATTAGAAGTTTTAGCCCTCCTCTGTCGAGCTCTCTCTCTCTCTCCCTCCCGCTCCTCTTCTCTCTCTCCTTCTCGCTACTGGCCCTTTCCGCCTCGGCGCGGTTTGGCCGTTAACGCGAGCTCGCGGTATATAATGATGTAGCCGAGCTAAAGTAAAGGTGTGTGTGTGTGTATATAGATCCGCGAAAATAAGAGAGCTCGTCGATTAAAAGCTCGATATAATACAATCGCGCGCGATCCTGCCAATTATCGTTTTTCAGAGAGCTTTTGTTATACTTGTACACGCATTTGCCGGGCGAAAGAAGTTTGTGCATATATTACGGGGGAGAGAAGGAAGCCTATTAAGGAGAATTCGATATACACGTATATCATGTGTGTGCGTGCGCACAGGGAGAGAGAGAGGAGGTAAAAGGAGCTTAGGGGTAAAAGCTCCTGTCGGCTGGTCTCGTCGCGGAGACGGTGGACGGGTGGGGCCGCTCTTTCTCCATCTCCTGCGAACGGTAAGCGCGGCTATGTATGTGTGTGTGTGTGTGTGCGCGCGCGTCGAGGGTGAAACGCAAAAGGAGCTCGGGAGAAAGGGTAGAGTTTGCTAATTACGCGCGCGCTCTCTCTCTCTCTCTCGCTCTCTAATGAATAAGCTCTAATGAACCACTTTCTGTTAATTAAAGGCCGCCTCTATCCCTCTCGAAATCCCGCGCCGCCTCTCTCTCCCTCTCTGCTCTCGGCATCTTTTTCCCTCTGCTTTACTCCCTCTCTCTCTCTCTCTCGCCGCAACGTCGAAAGGAGAGCATAGAGAGAGAGAGAGAGAGAGAGGCTTAGCGAAAAGAGCTCAAATGGAGGATTGCCGTGTGTATACATATATATGCAAGAGAAAGAGAGAGAGGAGGGATGCCCTCGTATGCGCGCACCCCGGGCTTTTATACGTGTATTTACGTGTGTACATATATATACTATACATGTACCTATAGGCGCCACCGCTTCTTAACCCTTTGCTTGCCGATGCCATTCATTCTAAGAGCGACTGCGGCCACTCGCCTGTGCACGAGAGCGAAATTCAACCCCCGATGCACCTTCTTTATATACGTGCGCGCGCGTGCGGCTGATGTAGCTCCGAATCATTCGCCGCCGCGTTGAATGTATGCTACCTCACTATACTGTATATAAGTATGTATTTGTATACTAACTTGTTGAATTCGTCTTTTTTTCTTCTTCTTCTTCTTCTTCGCCGACGAAACATTTCCTCCTCGCGCGACGCCAATTATTACGGCTTTCTTTGACACTCGATATACGTCTAATTTGCGCGGCATTACGACGCCGTTTGCTTCCAAGTACGCATGTATACATAAAGAGATTGCTTCGCGTTAACGGATTGTCGATCGCGCCGATGCTTTTCATCTTTGAGGAATATTTGTACACCTCACGTGTGGCTTCTGTATACACTTTCATGTACCTAGAAAAAAAGCAGCGTAAACATCAACTTTTGTCGCGCGTTGGATAAATTAAAAATTACAAAAAGAAAATAATAATGTCAAACAATAAAATACAACGGTATTTTACATTTTACTGTAACAGGGCAGGACCAGGTTGAAAGGATATTTCTATACCTTAAACAATGCTCTCATCAGCGTATTATAACTGCAGTATAGGAAAGAGTATAGCTAGACTGCAAAATAAGCGGGCAACAAAGTGACGCCGTAGCGAGTCCAATTACACGCGATTAATGGATCAAGTCGTGAGAGAAAGAGAGAGAAAGCTGTTGCGAAATGAAAGGAAAAGAGAGAGAGAAAAAAATGTCGTCGTCGTCGTCGCTACTTACCTATATTTCATTATTGCAAGCAGAGCTAATTCCGGGCCAATTATGCGGTCGCTGCAGAGAGAGAGAGAGCGAAGGGAAGAAAGAGCGATATCTGCATTCCTCTCCTTTATCTCTTTTACTGCGCTTTCGGACCGCGCGCTATTTCAAGCGCGGTTAATGTATTCCGCTATTGTTATTCCTACTCCCACCGCCTCTCTCTCTCTCTCGGCGGCACTCATTAGGGAATCCGTTTTTAAATGCTTTATATTTACAATTCAATTTGCTTTATAACCTAGACTCGTCGTCGCGCTATAAGCTACTCTTCCTCTCCTTGCGTATTATTATACTCTCGACGACGACAGCAGCGCACGGCCCTTTACACGAGGCATTTCAACGGATCCTCTACTGCGAAGAAAAGACGCGCGATTACTGCTGGAAAGATTATTTTCTAGATTTTATTTATGTATTCTTTTTCTGCTTATGTAGTACGAAAATTCGCGCATACGCACACGCAGGAAAAGAGAAGAGAAGGGATAGATGAGAGTGGAATAGCAGAAGAGAAAGAGGGAGAGCACATAATCCGCTGATGGACGCATTTACTGATTACCCAAACCCCTACTGCGAATACGCGTCTACCCCCCGCGCACTCGCAGAGGCTGAGCTTTCGCTTATATTTCTTACTAGAGTGTCCCTGCAGAGCTAACTCACTCACTCACTCACTCACTGTGGATAAATCGTCCGAGGGATTATCGCGCTTTAATTGTATTATATATCAAGCCATTTAACCCTTTTAGCCAATGAGAAGGCCAATTTGCCGTTAAATAATTCATTTTCTTCGTTCCACCAGGAATCAGCTTCGATTTAGCCGATTTATTTGTCGCCTAATCAACGGAATTGACGTTGCTCCATCGGTTTATTATACCGCGCACCGGCTTAAACCTCCACTGATTTGCAGGAGAACAACAAAATAAAGGCGCAAAGACTGAATTTTCAAAATTATCTGCTCATTTTACGAAATAATTTCGCTATGCGTATACTTGAATTTACCTTCTGAGCTTGCAAATGAAAATGGTAAATTACAACACACAAAGGGTGATTCGGCGAGATACGCAGGCCTCAACTGCAAGTTTTTTTTAATTATTTATAATAGCCCTGTAGCGAAGTAACAAAAGAATTCGCCAAGCAAAATTTTGTATTCGCTTTTGAAGACTAGAGAGTAACGTGTAATTAAAAATGCAGTATATATCAGTAGATAAGTTCCAACTTTGCGGTCAGACGCCCACGATATTATTAGAGTATACGCTACCGCGTAAACGCGCGTAGTTGAGAGCGCTCATATAGTGATGCGCAGGAGCTTTTTAAAAGGTAGAAAAACAACTCGTTCGCTTTGTTCTCTCAGAGATGTTGACAGTATATAAAGACGGGAAAACAAGCTGTCGTGCAAAAAGAAGCTCCAGCTGAGGACGATATATATATATAGAAAGAAGGTGGCGGTAGCAACACGCTCTTCTCGTCTCGTCGGCAGGTAGAAACAAGGAACGCGATAATTGTAGTAGTAATTATACGTAAAGGAGCTGAAACGAGCGAGAGAGAGAGAGAGAGAGAAGGAGAAATAGAGACTCTCACAAGACGCACTAATTATCTTGCGAATAAAATCTCATTAAAGCTCCGAGACGACGGAATCTAGCCTCTGTGCGCCGACGTTTCCTCCTACCCTTTCTTTATATACTCTCTCTCCCAGCATATACACGCGTTATTCTATACCCCCTCCCTTTCTTTCGCGCGGATCGTTCTCGTTTAGCTGCGCGTGATGTCCTTCTGTAATTTATATGCGTCGCGGATTTCTCGTTAAATCTGACCTTGGAATTCTCTCCGCCTCGGGAGTAATCAGCCGATAATGACGTTGGAAATTGTCACTCTCTCATCGTTAGCTCTCAAAAGCGCCCCCGCTACGTGTCTCTCGATCGTTATCCCCTTTTGCGTAGTCTCTCTCTCTCTCTGGATTGACACCGGCTATGCGCAGGCGAGAATAAAAAAAACCGAGATGCTGGAAGAGGAACAATGATTTTATTTCTTATCAAGTCATACGAGCCGTCAGTCGCGAGAGTTTGACAGACGTTTATTGAATCAGCCGTAGATTTGAGTTGAGAGAGAGAGCTTGCGATTGGCGGTTTGCCAGGGCATTACTTGCCTCCGACAGCGTCCGCGAAACTTCCTGCGGGGATCACGGCCTCTATCACTTATATAGGGAGTTTTGTTCGTTTATTCAACTCGGAGCCCTTTAATTTTCTTATACTATCGCTTTTTGCTGCAGCAGCTTTGGCAAATGTAAAAGTATACAGTTGCCGCTTGACAAAAATAAATTCACTCGTGCATGCAGCATCGAACGATGTGCAGGAGATGCAGAATACTTTTCTCGCGGTTAATTATACTAATGAAATTCCGATCAACGTGTCAGCTCCTCGAAAATCCATTCTTGCAACAACCTATAATATACATGATACACCGCATACAACGTCATTTGTACGTATCGGAATATCGGCAAATTCAAAGCGTATATAGATATTATAGGATCTATAGGTATATTAAGAACAAGGCGATCGCGTGTATATACACGGGGGTACAGAGAGCTAGTCCCGAAATAAAAAGTCGCGGCAGTATAGCATCAGCCGAATGCAAATGTAGCTCGGCTTAAATATTCATGCCGGCGGTTCTTTTGGCGGCGGCGTCCTAAAACGTGGCCGCTCGCCTGAAACGCCGCTGTTTACTGCAGCAGCAGCACATGGGAATGAGAGAGAGAGAGAGGAGCAGCTCAACTGCCGCCGCCGCCGCGATATGTCGTCTTGGCGTCTTTTTTCGCCTCTTTACCTACACAGTTTCGTACAAGCCGAAGCATCCTGTTAAACTTTTATTTTATTTCTTGCTTTATCTTCTTCTTTTTGTCGGCCGGTAATCTGCAACTCTGTCGCGTTCGCAGCAAGCTACACTATTATCTCGTTCTGTGCAAATACGACTTGTATTGTACATATACCGGCGCTTTTGAAGAAAATACGCTATACTTACTTACGTGTAATAACTCGAAAACGGCGAGGATCACGAGACGCTGTATACGCTAAGCTCAACTATATACAGGTATATATATATATACACGTGTATACGTCGAGGGCAACGGAGGAAGGTTTGTTAGCGTCGGACATAACTTTCATTAATTGGAGAGGACTCCGTGGCGTCGGCGGCGGCGGCGGCGGCCCCGTAATTAATCTTACGCTCTAATGAGTGTCAATTGGCAGGAACTGCCAATTAACGCACCGCTGCCAGCTTAGCCGAGTCGAGCGCGCGCGCGCACTGCGCGAAAGAGGCAAGGAGAAGGAGTAGAGGAGAGAGAGAGATCGGGCGAAGGATCGTCGTCGCGGCCTCGCAAACGAGAGAGGAACAGAGAGTTGAATATATATGTATATATGATGTAAATACTCGGCGCGCAAATAAATATAACGAAGCTGACCTATCTTTGACACAATAACGCCCGGATTTCCGTGCGTAAATTGTGTATATACTTTTATAATTTTAATTAAAAAAAAAAGAAGGAAAGAAAATGCAGCTGCCGAGACAGGTTCGGACAAAAGGAGTCGCTGCTTTTGATTATCCAGCCGTCGTCGTCGTCGTCGTCGGATTTGCATAACAAAGTTTAATTTCTCGGCGCTCGCGACTCCTCTGTGTGTGTATGTGTATGTGTGTGTGTCGATTCGAAAAATAATGAGACACTCGAAAGTTTATTCGTTAAACGCGCGTATATTACAATGTTAAACTCACTGTTAACTTATTTTTCCCGGAGAGAAAAACGTGTGTATTTCATATATATATATCACGTGCGCACGAGCTGATGCTGTATATATACATATACTTTCTCGAGGATTATATCGCGTGGGTGAGAAAAAAAACAGACGCAAGAAGTGTCTCTCTCTCTCTCTCTCGGCGGCGTCATGTTTTTTTTAAAAACAGTTGGCACGTACGATACACATACTCGTTCGAGTATGACTGCATAAACTCGCGAGGGGGTGTCGTGGCCCGCCAACTTGGACTTTTCGCTCGTAAATGCTACGGCACGTGCATTATACCCAGCTGCAGATCGTGACGTAAGGTAAAAGTCTCGCTGCTACGGCTATATTTTTCAGGCCTCTCGCGCAGTATATATAGCTTTTACGGCCGCCGCGGCGCAGTATATACAGCGGTAGCGTCCTTTTCTTAAATTAAATAAGCCTGTTTATGTGCTCCGAAAGGGAAAAAATTGGCCGACTCGCGTTATATTAATGCCTTGTATGATTTTCGAACAGTCTGTCGTTTTTTTCTATTTTCTCCACGAGAGGATCATATTATTATTACACGGGGCGAAGAAGAGCCAGCCCGCGGCTGTAAATAATAAATAAGCAGCCTCGTGTACATCGTATCAACGATAAGCGATAAACGTATAAGCATCGAGGAGAGAGAGAGAGAAAAAGCATTCTCGTATTACGTTTCGGTATGTCGGGAGAGCGACGCGACAGGTGACGGGTTACCACAGCGCGAGAACGTGAATCTTTTAGAATCTTGGCCGAGAGAGGGGTTCATCTGTACCGGCGGTATAAGAAACGGGTATAGTAGTATAAGGCAACGATGACGCACCGCTAGGAAGCGGGAGAAGGAAAAATCGAGAGAGAGAGAAGGATACACTCCCTGGTAGGGGGTAATCTTGCTAATGTAGCCTCGCCGCCCTTTCCTAAACCGCTGTATACCTGTAACTGTTGTACACACACATACACTTGCGGACTTTGCTCGTATCATCCGATTCCGCGGGGTGACTGTGTACCTATATTGTTGTACATCGCGACTCTGTTCATTTGGGCGCTATACTAGCTTTTTAATTATTCCCACGATCCGATGCGGCCTTTCATCTCGCCACACCTGCAAAAGTAGAAGATGAAGGTGGAATGCAGATAAAATGCCCGGCCCAGGTTTCTCGCTGAATGGACAAAGGATATATATACACTGCGCGATGCTACCTCGAGATTTTCGACAGGGTGGTTTTCTATTCCCATTCACACACCTTTGCGGTTGCTATTTCAGTCGGTTCATTTACTAAAAATAGCGATGCTTCCGATTTCTATGAGACCTGCACTTTCATCTCTCCCTCTTATTTTTTTCATTGCGCCACTTTGGGGGATGCAGCAGTAGTGCGAATGTGTTTTGTATTTATATCTATCTATATATATATATAGCAACGCAAACTTTTTTAGGCTTAATTCATGAGCTGCGCAGCGGCGGTAAACTTTTTTCTTCAGAGCATCTCGGAGTCCGCACTTCTTTTTAAAATAAAAGAGAGAAATTACATAGCCAAGCGTAACTTTGCATCAAGTTTGAAGCGGCAGTGCGCGCGAAATTCGAAACACGCGCGTTAAAAATAATAATAGTTGATTACTTGATGAGGGTCTGAAAAGGAAAAGAGAGAATATAAAGAGTCGTTCGAAGCTTCGAGCGACGATACTGCGGAATTGTAAGCAGCGAGGGGGATAGAGGGGCCGAAGGAAAAGAAGAATACAGAGAACGCAGTCGCGGTATAGACGAGGGGGGAACGCGCGCCAATCAAATATACATGAGTTCATTAAGATGATATTTATTGAATGGCGGATATTGGCATAGTGCCTGCGGTACAATAGCTCCAAAATACCTATTCAACCGCCGACTCCCTCTCCGTCCTTATATACAACTATATATATATTATATTACACGGCGATCGGACCATTGTATATCTCGGCTCTTTCATTTGCATTTTCATCGTGATTGCATAAAAAGTCTGCAATTATTAAGACTTTTTACCTGTAAGGCATGTAAATTCTCCTGCTATATATACTGTATAATTTCCTAGTGGACATATCTGTCTGCAATCGATTTTCAAAAGAATCTATCCGCGAAGCATTTACGTATATTATATACCTACACATATAAAAGCTCTGACCCCGATACTCCTCCTGCTCTTTTTCAGCTGTTCGCACTATCAGCCGTGCCATTTCAATTATCACACTTTTAGCGGGCTTATTTAAATCCTAAGTGCATACTCCCTCTCTCTCTCTCTCTGCCGTGAAGCGACTCGGCTTTTCTCCCGTAAGCCCGCCTTTCTGCGCGCTCTCACGAGAGAGAGAGAGAGAGAGACTGCATTTGCATTCGTTTCATTATTTACCCAATCGTCTCGGCGGTTCCCTTGTTTCCACCTTTTGCTACGCACTTAACGCCGCGCCAAAGTGTTTCACTTCGATTAGCCCCCCCCCCTTTCTCTCTGCTCGAATAAGCAACAATCTCTGTACAGCATATTTTTCCTTGCTGAGCTTTTTCGTCTCGGATCGAGCTTTATATATACTAGATTTTTTTAAACAAAACAGCCGCGCGCGATGATAAATCACACAGCTCCCAAATCCCCGGGCCAATCTCGTTCCTCATCAGCTCTCTCTCTCTCTCGATGTAAAAAATAATTAACACACAGCTTCGATTATTCTTCCCCCGTACACTAGCCTGTACATGCTTTAAGCGAGAGCGTCGTCTCGTGAGGTTGGTCGCCGCGAACGATTTGTCAAACGGGCTGTTCTCTCTCTTTCTCTCCCTGTATATAGCGTGCGACAAAGTCGTTTATACCAAAGAGAGGCATGCACACGTATGATATCGATCTATTCTTATAGCCTCGTCGCCTAATCGAATACGTCTCCGTGTATACACAGGCGTCCACCGCAGAAGGAGACATTGAGAGCTCGGGATTCCGGATATCAGGATTAATGGAAAGAGAGTTGGAAAAGGACTGTATGCGACTATATACAATAATGCCGAGGCTTCTTTTTAGCCTCGATGTTTGCTTTTTTTCAGAGTGTGTTGGGTACGCGCTGCGCGATGAAAAATCGCCTAATTTCCCCAGAGCTTTTTTTACGAGCTTTTCATGCGTAACTTTAGACTCTCCTTCGCAGGGAGAGTTATCATCGCGACTTGCGGCGAGAGGATAAATAAGCCGATGATTTTCATCGTTTCAGGAGTTGTAGCGACACATTGCTTTCTCAAGGAGGCGTTGGCTTGCTTGCATTTTTTTTAATTTTTGGCAAATGAGTCGCCACATTCAAAAAATGTTGAATATCTTCTTTTCCGATAGATTCTAAAATATTTTATAGCGAGAGTTATAAATGGCTACCACGTTTCATAAATACTTAGAAATAGTTATATAACATCGTGCATGTATATTACAAACAGATTTTTTTGTTTTAATTTTAATTAACCAAGTCTTTTGAATAGCGTACCGAGTTTCCAACTGCTATGATGTAGCAAACGAAAATGTATATGTTTTAAAAAATTTTCATATTCACTAAAGATGCATAGGCTCCATAACGAAAAAGACTACAATAGCCCGCAAAATACCGCACGGATTCGAGCTTCCGGAATGTTGAGAAAAATAATGGTAAATAATTTGTAATTTTCTATATGAGCAAGCTCAAGCAAGATCGATGGTGTTGTATTACAATATTTCAATAGGATATTTTTCGAGCTAGCAAAGGGGAAAAGCAGCTCGTCGGCGCGTGTTTCTGACTGGGTGGCCGGTGGCTGCTGGCCACTGTACGATGTGTACCTTGTACATGGTCAAGCGGGGAAACGATTAATAAAGTAATCATACTCAGCCGGTGGTATCAATCATTTTCCGGTTCGGGGCTCAACTCTGCCACCGACAGCTTAAGCAACTACGTTCGCTGCTGTGCTCGTTCTCTCTCTCTCTCTCTCTACCTTGATTTCTATACTCCATTCCTTCCTCCTCACGAGCTATATCGAGATATACCGTTTACTTCGATTCGTCTGCGAATTTTTAGGCAGCCCACGAGGGAAAATTTTAATTATACATTATGTTTTGTTTGATTTTTCTTTGCTGAGATTTATGAGCAGTATTTGCTGTCTTGTGTAGAAATAAAACGGTTATTAGAATTAGGCGCAACAAAATATTTTCCAAAATTATAATAATCCAGAAAACTTATATAATAAAGTTTGCACTCTCGTCCAATTCACGTAAAGTTATATCGTTCACTTATGTGATTAAATCTTCGTAGGCTGATCCAATCAATTCAATTGAATTTTCTTTCAGGTAAAAGTGGCAGCTGCAGCGTAGGAGCGTTGGCGGCTGCGTGTGGAGTGCTACCATTAATACTCTGTACTTTAATAGGTTTAGCCGTCGGAGTGCGCGTACGAGAGAGAGAGAGAGAGCTGGCTTACAGCTATATAGCCATATTGGTTCTGTACCATATTTACAGATTACCGTACGATGCGCCAACGCGAAATATTCAATCCAATAAAGTTTAATCCTTGTTGCCAGGTTAGATTTACGCGCAGCGCCTCGACGCGCCGTAGCACCTATATTACGCCTGTGTGCTATATGGCCACGTGGTGTATAGCATATATATATCCTATAACCTTGCATGCATTTTTTAATCTCGCTCAAAAATATCCTCTTTTTTGTCACTCTACGCAGCACTGGCTTTTCAGCTCGGCCTACTTGCTCTATTATTCAAAAACACTCCAATTACTTTTCACAACGAAAGACACTGGTCAAATCTGTCCGACAATTATAGTTTGTTATTAGAAGCCCACTTGTGGCTATGATATGAGATCAAGTTCTGCATCATTCTCACATTACAGTAGAGATCACAATAACAAGTTGAGCCATACAGTTTTGAAAACCAACGGCAAAATCAATGAGGCGCAAAGGCAGCTGATTCTCAATAATAAGAGCCGCTTGTATCGAGGAGGAGGAGTTCGCGCAGCATAAAGGCGAAGGTCGTCGGGGCGCGAAAACGGCGCTGCTGCTGCTGCTGATGGGGCTAGCTGGAAGCTAATTGCCAAGTTCGGTATATGTGTATAAGCCAGCACATAGTGTAGAGCTGTGCCAGGGCAGATTGCGTGCGATGGAGCTTTCTCGGTGCGGCGTGCGTAGGTATTAGCTTATATATACCTATATATATACATAGGTGGCTCGTCCGGGCGTGCGTTTTGGGCCTTTGTGACCCAGAGAACCTAATTAATTCCGCACGCTAATGAGTTGGTTACCCTGGACTAGTAGTAGTAGTAGTCGAGGCTAGCATAGTCCTAGGCTAGACCGGGATTCGTTTGCCCCGGGCTGTGTTGCTGTAGCCGCGCTCTTCCTTCAAACTCCCTATATATATATATACACCTACACTTTCCTCCTCCTCCTCCTCCTCCTCAGGGGGGTGAGAAAGAGGGGCGCGTATTTCCACCTCTCGCCTTCGTTGGCTGCAAACTACTTCATGCAGAGTTCCATGCACTACTACTCTCCTGCTTAGATTAGATTTGCTATTAATTGCTTGCGCTCACACACACGCAGATTACCGAGAACCGATTTTTCGAGAGCTATTATACATAAATATATATATTTTTTTTCCGAATAACGTAAGAGCGCGTTGTACACATCCTGCGCTCGGAGCTGTTGCAATTAGCATGCTAATCAATAATGCAAACTCAATGAGCTGCCTAGTGTACATACTGCCTCGGCCAGCGCTGCTGCTTTCTGGAGTTTCGCTTGTCGTTCGATAATGCACACCGTGCGATTACTCGGTCAACCGGATGGAAAACGCCGGCCGATCGATATAGCCACCTATATATACATTATACACACACACACGTATACGCGTTATATAGCTTATATTCTCATCGAAAGTTCGAGAGCTCTGGATCAGCATTTGCTTAATATTATAATAGACGCAAGGAACCGCAAGTCTCGCGAGCTGTCTGTGGATTATCAATTATTCAGTCTAAAAGTAGACGAATTTTGGAAAATATCGACAAAGCCGCGAGACGCGCGAGCAACATGGAAAACAGCTAAGAGCATGTTTGGATATTCCACACACAGCGAGCTATAACATCTCTGGGAAAGTTGTGGCTTCTTGATGTATATATCTGATAATATATACTCACGGCCACACGAGAGATCGGTTATATCCGCATGTTTTTCCAATTACTCGGCTCGACTGAATTAACTATCCGATAGACCGCAAAAAAGCTCGCGGCGGCGCTTCTTGACACAGGGGGTATAAATATAATAGAGGAGTCGGCGAATCCGTTCAATTAACATTCGCGGCGGCCTATAACTGATGGCAAGCAGTAGCATCAAAGCAGTATATATGTGCTGTGTACATAATAACCATGCACTGGAAAATCTCATGGATATATGCAATTCACTCTCACCAAGGCTTTTTAGTAAGCCTCCTCGGCCGCTTTCAAATGCTGAAGTATATGCAGCAGCGAACGAGTACGACGACACGCCGATATTATATGCGCATTGAATAACAGCTCAACTAATTAGTAATGCGAGTAGATAATTATCTTTGAGTTGCGCCTATAGCTGCAGCGCGGTTTCGCTGAATGAAGACGACACCTTTTTTTCGATGTAAAACAAGTTCAAACTCGTGTGTATATAGCTGGTTCTGTATAAGCAGCCTGCGATGTAAACATTATGCAAAAAACGAGTTTCCCTATTATAATATATAGGTATTACAGCAGTTGTTATATTCTAGAAAGATTATCACACACAAATAAGCCGATCCTTTGATTTGCAGGTATAATAAATAACAGTGCGCGCAGCGTCAAACGACGAAAAGTCTCGACGATTTAATGCGAAGAGAATCACAACATAACCTTTTTTCCTTTTCACCTTCACTCAATGAACACTGTGAAGTATTCGACTGTGGGGGGATGTGTGATATTCGTTAATATTACACAAAAGCCTCGCAGCGCGCCGAGAACGAATTGAATTTTAGCGTTGAATCAAACAGCGCGATTTTCCCACTGCGAATCACGCATTGGAATTAATAAAATCCCGTTTAATACCCTGAACACGACATCATCATGGTGAGCATTGGAAAAATCGGGCTTATTTTTTTCCGGGAATAAAAATGAAAATTCAAACACCGCAATATACGGCTGCGCTCGTGGAAAAATTAAATTTCGCTTATGTCGGAATGCGTTCCATCGATGTACCGCGAGATTCGAGTTATACAATTGAAATTTTTCAGTATAGCGTTGCAACGATGTAACGGATAATTCGGGGACTAATCTAAATTAATAGGACAGCTGAGATATCTCTATACTCGTGTCTGCTATATTGTATATATAGGCTATACGCACAAAAGGTGTATATAGAGGCCGAACTGTACAATAGCTGTGTAATACGGCCGGAGTATAGTATATAATAGTGTGTGTGTGTGTGTGTGCCGTATAGGTGGATTTCGGCTGGTTAGTTGGCAGACAATGATCTGCTTTAGTCTCGGGCCTAATGGAAGACAAACAGTGCAGTCGGCCTTACCTGATTGGCGCATCAACGCTTCCTTAGTACTGCACAATTGCTGCGCGGCGGTGACTTTTTACACCTCGTCGTCGCGGATGATTTATTCCTTATGAGGCAGCAGTAGTAAAACGCGCTCTCTCGGCACTTGCACGTATATAATGTAAAAAGTAAAAGCGAGAGAGTTCCGCCCTCTCTCGTCTGCCTCGCTAATTATTACTCTGTATATATATCGAGGAGCAGAAAACAGCCGGATATTTATGGGAGAGGGGGTTACTCCTCAAGAAGGATGAGTTGAAAAGAGTCGACGCATAGGTATATAACAACTGAAATTCGAGCGTGTGTATTTCCGCTCTTTTTTTTGTAATCGCGCGCGGACCAAAGGAGCGTATAGGTATATATACGACTCTTTTGTGCGGTGAAACCTTGGCACAGGTGCGTTAACGAGTGCGGCGAATGTCTATCGATACCGATACGACTGTGCCAACGCGCAGTTGGTTATTTTACCATTTTTCCTAGCTCCATCTCTCTCTCTCTCTCTCTATATATATATACTCTCTTTTCCTGGCTGCTGCTGCTGTTTTTTGCCGCTGCTTTTTTTCTCTCGTCGATGCGTTAGCCGATAGGTAAAGTTGAGGCGCGCGTGTGAACGCGCATCGATATGACGTTATCCAATTAAAAAAGCTGCCTTTGTGCGACCCGAGCTGTCGCAGCCAGTCACCCCCGGCGTGTATATATAGAGCCGACACACGCTCGCTCTCTCTCTCTCTTTCCCCCTTTGGCCCGCGTGGTTCGAACTGATCGAAATGTAGACCCCTTCGCGTAAAAGGCCGCTTCCAATTAGTGCGCGGGACCGAGTGAGTGAGAGAGAGAGAGAGAGCAGCCAAGCAACTTTTGCTGAATTACTCAGCTTAACGTACTTCGCCCACTCGATCACGATCCGTCCTCGCCTCTTTCGCCGATCATAACTGCCGCCGTTATAATACTGCTCACATACTGCTGCGCTACCTATAAAATACTTCTTCGATTCTGCATCACGATATACTTTCATTTTTTATACTTGAACTCTTATCGTACATAATGTATAGCTGAACTCGCGACGCCTGTGTTTGTTAAATTCAATTCCTCTATACTCCGGAGCATCAGAGAAAATCGAGTTTTCCTCTATACAATTATACAGTAACACGTGTGCTGTTATTTGTAGCCATTAGCGGGACGCATGTCCGCGTGTTTGCGCGTCCGGCTAATTAGACGAAATCAGCCAGTGGTTGGGTATCTAATACCTAAAGAGAGACAAACACACACACACACAGAGTGAAATAGCGCGGGTAGTAGTCCGAGGACGCGATTTATGGGCCGAGGTATAGTGGTAATAGCGCTGATCACACGCGGACTGAATTCCTCCAGCGCGCAGTGTTGAGAGCGAAAAAGCTGCGTGCGCGTGTATTCCGACCCCGCGATGCCGGACTCCACGCGCGCTGGACGAGTCCGACTGGTTGCCATGTTGTAGGCGCGCTCGCGGATGTAGTAATTCAGAGTGGATTTTGAAGAAACAATCGTCCTTTTCTTTTTTTGGAAAAAAAAATAAAGGAGAATTTAATTGTATAACTAATGCTGTAAGCGAAGCGAGTCAGAGTATACGGGGGGAGACGCATCGATTGGATTTAATCGAGCGGCAAGTAGGTTAATTAGTAGAGCTGCGCTGCTATCAAAAGTTCATTTCTGAGTAGAGATAGGGGGTGGGAGTATAGTACACTAGTTGGCGCTCGAGCTAGGAGATCAAAACCGTTGAACCCCGGTCGAAAGTTTGAGATTTAATAAGCCCTCGCGAATGAGAGGTATGGGTTTATTGCAGCGGCAGCAGCAGCAGCCGAGACCGAGAGAAAAGACCAAGCTCTCTCGGCTTATTATGAACCTGCCATGTGCGCGCCAAGGACGCGTATATATCTATACGCTGATTACTCATCGGCATATATCTACACCCTCGACTACATTATTAATAACGGATTCCCGATATACGCGATCGCTCGCATCTTTTAATTAAATTAATTTCGGCTCTCGAATCTTATTCGCACAGAGAGTTGAATGAATTTCATATTATACGCTCTGCTCTCACTTTTTTGTTTTTACCGATGTGTGTATGCGCAATTCGCCGTGAACAATGGCCGCGACGCCGATGTGTGTAACGGATAGTCGCGTATATACCGCAGAGAAACAAAGCTCGTAGCTATATGTGTATACACAGTAGGCAGAGAGTCCATACTATGCACCTTTCTAGATATATAAAATACTCGCAACTCTGCAGCAGCGCACACGTCAAAATGCTGCAGCCAAATTGCTTTCAATCATTGCGTCACGCTCGGCTGCAGCGGCGCAACTTTCGCTGCGGCCTGCAGCTGCGCGTTAAATAGTTGAACAGTGTTCGGTCCATGTGCGCGTACTAGTGACGTTTCTTCTTATCAGATATACAGATCGTACGTATTAATATAAAAATTGTATTGGCGAATTTGAAAAATATAGCTGGCTCTTTCGCGATAGCACAGAGAGCCCGCGTTAGATATGCGGGAGGGGAAAAAATGCAAAGCACCGTTGCGTGTTTCAGAGCCGTGTGGCTGCTCTGTAATTGACTCTGTAATAACGGAGTAATCACCAAAGTTACGCCTTCTTCGGACGCTTGACTGCAGACACAAAGAGAGAGAGAGAGAGAGAAGTAGAAACAGTCTGGCGGCTCGGTATTTAAGAGTAACATGTATAGGGGCTACTGAATTTCTAATTTATTGTTTTGAGAAAAAAAGAGAAAAGAATATGTATCAGATGCGATTCGAATTTCGAGCTTTGCGTCGAGGGTTCGAAGTCGAGGAGGGTGACACGGCTAATAGGGATAAATAGCTAATCGTAACTAAAAGCTGAGGCAAATATGATCGGTCCTAATGGCTTTTGCATGATGGCCCTCGTAATGGATATAACCGTCGCTGGCTACGTCGAATCGCTGCTGTGGCTACGTGAATGATAGATGAATTAATGAACGCACCACTGAGAGAAATCCCTTGTTCGCTCTCTCTCTCTCTCTCTGTTTCGCTGCGATTCTCTCTGTCGCGCGTGTAATCACCACTTGCGCTTTTTGTCTCGACACTCTACACTGTAATCGTACTTTTATTTAGCGCGCGCACTGTTGCATCTGGAGCCTCAAACTATTCATCGATCGTATGATATATATAGGAATATACGATCCGTGTGTGTGTGTGTTATTCTGCAATGAAGACGGCAAATTAATCGATCGTCGGCTCCCGGTGTGAAAATAAGAAAGAAAAAGACGGCCCTCAAGGGGAAGTATAAAATATTCCGCAGAGTCATGCCGGCCGATGAAGCTATTCGTTACGCGGCACGTACCTGTATATATATACACACACACACGTATACGCCATAATTACGCGTTGCTAATTATTTCGCAAAGTAAGCCGCATTTTCACGGGCGACGCGGGCAGCAGTGACGGAGTGTATGTATATAGATGAGCGCGCCGAAAATTTATCGTATATGCATCACGGCTAGGAAAAATTGCCCGCAAATGACTGGCTTGATATTCTTATCGTGGTACGAAATTTCCGAGCATACAAGTGATAAATAACCCTACACAACGCACGGTCAGTACCCGTATAGCTCTATTTTCTATAAATACGTATTATGGATTATCCTTTGTGTTTCGCCGAGTAGTTGGCAAAGATTATGATTGTGACGGAGAGAGTCACTTTGGAATTCGATCGAGCTGTGCAAAAGGATGCACAGGGGGTGTGGGAGAGAGAGAGAGTATATAGGGGAGCACTTAGAGCC
Organism: Cecidostiba fungosa; assembly: GCA_900474305.1. Lineage (NCBI taxonomy): Eukaryota > Metazoa > Arthropoda > Insecta > Hymenoptera > Pteromalidae > Cecidostiba > Cecidostiba fungosa. The sequence continues at coordinate 56,405 of UCOJ01000197.1, read as the reverse complement.
GGCGACCACATCCAAAACTTGGCCATTACGTCTTGGGCTCTGGCAGAGGATCTCATGCTGAACTTTATCTCTCTCTCTCTCTTCGCGCGAGCTCTCGACATTTCCATATTCTACAAGGTCTCTCTCGGTATAAGCTATACTAGCTCGCGCGCGCGCGCGACTGCAGCGCAATCGTATACAGCTGAACGTCAGAGCAGAGCAAACTTTGCTCTCCCTCTGTCTCGAACGTCGAAACTTTTTTTGCGAATCAAAACTCCCGGCGCGGCCTATTCAAAAACAAAACTCGACATCGGCATCAGTGTTATGAGCAGTAGTAGTAGGTTGAGCACCACCAAGACGGAGTTATTCCGGTAAGTGCTGGGCCCAAAGAATCGTGTCAGACTCTAATTGCCATTAATTGAGACAATTTTCTTCTGTTCTGTATTGCATTACTGCAGTATATAGTTGCGGCGTTTTTTACTATACAAAATTAGCTGCAGTGCTTTGTTTTATAGACGATCTCGAGATATTGAAAGAAGGCTGAGAAAGGGAGCAACGCACTTTTCCCTAGACAAATTCAGCAAGTCTGCAGAGCCGACACGCGACGCCGGATGATTTATGCAAACGACCTTGTATACTGTATATGTACGCGCTACTTTTTGTCTATACTTCGAAAGAGACCGAGAGAGAAAGAGACAATTTATCAGGAGAAAAAAAGTAAAGCACAAGCAGAACAATAATACCGCGAGCAATAGTTTCGTTTTCCTCTCTCTCTCTCTCTCTCCCTCTTTTCCTCGAGAGAAGCTAAAATAATAAACAAGAGTAAATTAATTACATTCTTTACTAGAGCGGAAGGAGAATCTTCTTTTTCGCCTAGTGTATAACGAAATTCAAATTCAAACGCGCGCGCGCGCGCGTGGTCGAGAAACAGAGGCAAACGTGGAAGTAAAGCCCGTCTTAATTACGGGGTCTGACGTCTAATTAGAAACAGTCCGCGGGAGTAGAGCAGAGAGAAAGAGAGAGAGAGAGAGAGTTGGCACGGACTGTTTGTTCAATTTTCGGGGATTTAGCCGGCGATTTCTAATGTATTGCGCCGAGAGCGAGCTAGATTGTATAATAAAACGGGAGAGAGAGAGCGCAACAAACGACGTTAAATTAATTTGTGATTCAATCCTTGCGGGGGCGTAGCTTGGAGAGACTTCTCGTTCTTTCGACGATTAATTAACAAACAGAGCGACTCTGTGGTGTCTGCATAGCGAAATTCATAAGACCGATATGGATAATTTTTATTACAGACGAGCTATACATCGAATGCGCACGTGTCGAGTGTTGCAAAGAAACTGCGAATTTCATTAGATGAATTTCAGTACAATATAGGACGTATAAATATTTATTTCGGGATGCGAGGGCTCTTGAAATTTCGAGAATTCCAAGAGCCGCATATGCCGAGTGCCACTGCTCTATTGATAAAAATGTAGATATAAGTTTTCATCGTATACGCTTTATTCAACGAAGCATATATATAGCGCTATGATATATCTGAAGTAGGCGTGCATCGCAACATATTATTAGGATTCCGAAAGAAATCAGTAGTGCAAGGGCTGTACTTCGGGGAGTATCTCGTATACTTATTCGCCTATGCTATATACAGGCTAATTTACTAATGTAAAGCCGTCGGCTCCCCCTCTCTCTCGTGTATATGTATATAGGTGTACTGCTTTTCTCGCGTCTCTTGGAGCTATTAGACGATTGTGTCTTAAATAAAATATTCGAGCTTCCGTCGTCGTCGCGAGCTGTCAAAATAATAAAAAATAAAATAATGATATATCAGGCTTAAAATGTTAAATATTCCGATAAAAGTAGCTTTATACTTTCGTTTATCTCAGCTCGATTCTAAACTATAATCAAAGCTATGGCTGGTATAAACTAACACAGCATAGTCGAATTCCAAATTATTAAAATTTAATTTTGTCTTCGTTTGTAGAATAGAATGTTTCATTTGTTACTTCTATACTTGATGCAAGCCTAATGGTTCTATGTTCTCTTTGAAGTCTTCAATGAATTCTCGATAATAGCGCGCGTATCGACGTAATGAAATTAAAAGTCGCCTCCACTTGTCGAGAAGAGTGTGTTTCATTTGTCGTCCGTTCTATACTGACTGTGCGTCCGAACATCCAATCTCTTTTGCAGTAGAGATTCGCACTTGATAATTGCCAGTAATTGTTTCGCGCTATCTTCTCTTCAAAGTCGTCGATAGGTATAAAGCCTCGGTAGCCGTACGCGTCGACGTTTAATGAAATTAACAGTAGGCTCGGTATGCGCACTTGAAGTGCGTTTCATTTATTGTCTGCAGACGACGCGTTTAGGAATGTTTAGTCAAGTGGCACACTTTTTACAAATCTTTTTTACCGGGATTCGTAGAAAAGTAACACTTCAGACGGTACGCTTCGATAAATCTAATGCAGTAGAGGATTCACGTTTGATAATTGGTCAGTAACTGTTTTTAGCGCACCTTCGGCTATCGAGTGTCTTTTGCAATAGGGATTCGCGTTTGATAATTGTCGGTAAGTGCAAGTTATCGGTGTTTCAATATTTTATCCAAGTATTTTATTCAAAGTCGTACACAAGACTTGCATTTTCGGAAGTTTCGAAAGAATCTTTTGATTTTAAACTTTCTGCTGCATGCTAGCCTTATTATTTCGGTTTTAACTGTTAACCGCACAGTTGATTCTACTGCGATATAAGTTGTTTTAACAAAAATTGTTCGGAATATATAATTTATTTTTAAAGATCTTGTCAATAATCTGCAACTCCGATTTTTTGCAGAATTTCAGACACAGTTTTTTTGTATAAAATAATAGTCATATTGTAAAATTGAGCAAATTACTACGCAAATATCGAAGATAATGATATATTTAATAAGCTCTATTTTTAATTCCGAATATCTGCACATACCGCGTATCATGTATTGTACAGTTATTATAAACGTATAAAATTAAAAAACGCACATATATGCCATAGACATACAAATACGTTATGTTAGTTACAACGTCTTACCCCACATCAGAGTTGCCTAACGAGTTTCGCGAAAAAGATATATATCCGGATTGATTAGCCAGCCGTCAGCCGCACTGCCGCACATCCGGGTTTTGCGCAGTAGCTTATGTATTGCGCATCATAACATTTTGGATTATGTAGTTGAGTTGTATTGTTATCCGCGGGCCTATCGCTGCTATATACCTGATATACATATACATACACATAGCAGAGTTTGACACGTGAGCACTGCTATACGATATATACACCTATTTATACTAAGGCTGCTATATAGTATATATATATACAAGAGGGAAACGGACGCCGGAGAGTGAGGGAAATAGTTAACGTCCGTTTGAGCCTGTGTATTTTGGCGCGTGTACCTGACTGTGTGCTCGTGTAATAGCTACGCTAATTAGAGGCAGCCACGCGGAATAATTAGAAAATAGACCGAAATGCCCGGAAGCTTTTTCCTTCCTTCTAGCATCTCTTGATCTTTCGAAATTATCGTCGGATGGCTTTTTGAATCTCACTTGCGCGCTCTGCGTATATGAAATCGCTCGCATCGCTGAAATCCGCGTTCAATTGTCATCCGTCAGTAGCAACTTGTCAGACATTATATATATATACATATATACACCATACTCTACCCCCTTTCAATTTCCATCCCTCGCACGTACGCAAGCTTTACCCCTCTCTACCCATCCCTCCTCTCTCTCTCTCTCCCTCGGGATAATTAATTATGTTGTTTTAATTATCCGACAGCTAATTAGGCGCGCAATTATGAAAGGCAAACACAACAAGAAGCTCGAGCTATAGGGGCAGAAGAGCTGCTGCTGCTGCTGCTGCAGAGAAGAAGGGAGTGAGTAGGTGGGGGAGATGCTGACACGAGCTCGACCGCGTAATTGAACTCGCGAGACTGCGCGCCTGCGCGCGCGCCTTATTCGCGCAATGCCATATCGACAAGGCTGATATTATGCACAACATTCGCTCTTCTCGTAAACGATCTTTCCCAAAGAGAGTTTGCTGTGTCCTCGATAATTAACTGTTCCGCTCAGCTTTGTCTCTCTGTATAATATACTGAAAACTATACGCGCATGTATATATTATAGCCTGGGAAATGTTGACGACTACTGCATGTAGTCCTCCACGTGGCTCTCAGCTCTTCCGCAATAAAAGCGTTGAGTTGGGCACGATTTGTAACGCTGCACATCGTTAAATATTTTTCTCTTCGTGATCTTGATTTGACCTTATTTTCTTAATATCAATTGCGAATGCTTGTGTATACTTGGTCACAATACCAAACCATCGATCAATTGACAACGAAGAAGAAGAAGTAGGTATGTACCTCACAGGAAGGAAGGGATGCGGGATACAAATAACGATGTAGAGGCGGCGCGCGATAGATAAGTGGAGGACGTGCGGCGGTATACGTCATGGCATTATGGCGACGTTAAGTTAAATTAACTGCGGATTAAAGTTAACGAGGAAACGACTTGCTCGCTGCAGCTTGGTGCTTCTTCCTTTTATATACTTAGGCGTCTCGACTATATACCTAATATTATATTGAAAACACGGAGAGGAGAGCCTCAGTAGACTTGTGTATAAAGATTTTTACATCTTGGCTGTTCTATACATTTTTCTTCCAATCGATCGACATCAGACTTTGTTCGTTCGCAGTTCAAGGTTAATCAAAAGTATATCCGAAATAGTAACGAAGCTGTATAAGTGTATAACAACTGCACGCGCTGGAGAAGAGGCTTATTGACGAACTCGGTTTAGATGCATATAGACTAATCGCAAGCTCGTCTTTTAATTTTTTTATATATACAATACACTCGCGTTTATATCACACCTAGCAAATGTAGCATATCCTGAAAAAGTCGTCGCGCCACACGCGGTTTCACATCACGATTACACTCGTAAAGTCGTCGTTTATATTCTCGCGCAGAGAGAAGAGACGAGACACACGAGTCGATGCGCGCAGCTATAACTATAGAATGTATACAGGTATATATAGGGGCGGCCGTTTAATTCTCCTGCTTATTCTCTCTTCCTTTATTTCCGCGCACAAGCCATTACAATATTAATTATTTACGTAAAAAACACACGGCGTGCTGCCGCGGAGATCTCATCTTTAATTAAATCCGCCAATGGGTCCGAGGGCGAGATAGAGAGAAAGAGAAGTTCAACCGGCAAAGAGAGCTCCAGGCTATGTGTGTGTGTGTGTGTGTGTGTAAGAGGGATTAAATAAGCCTCGGCGTGATGTCGAGTATATAACTGTAACTGATTCTTGTATATACACGTAGTCTTTCTCTCTCTCCAAAAGACAAAATGTAAAAAATAAAAGCAGTTATCGAAGAGACTTGACCACCGCATATAGTATCTATAATATATAATGAAATACGCCACCTATATAATACTCTCGTGTCATCGCTCGTTAAAGCCGTTCTCTCTCCCGCGAGCTGTTTCCAACTTGCGACTCTGATCGTTATGGAAGTTACGCAACTTTTGTTATACAGAATATATAGGATACACCGGCGCCGCAAAGCACGTCCCATTGGCGGTTCTCTCTCGGCCTTCAATTATTATTTCCCGCCGACGACAGTATATATTTATATTATAAGCTATACACGCACATGAACCGATTATCACGATATCGAACAATCGCCTTTTTTTTCGAGGTCAGGCATTTCCAACAACTTTTCGACGTAATTAATTCCCTCGAGTGAGTTTACGCGCGGAATGCCATAATTAATTTCTGATGTAGTAGAGCTGAGTATAAGAGAGAAAGGGATCCGGGGGTAACAATATGCAGCCCCGATTAGAAACCTCTCGCGGCGCGCACTACTACTCTCAGCCGCGTTATGCGCGCGCGATTAATTACATTCACTTTGCGTCCGCGCGCGAGAGAGAGAGAGAGAGAGAGAGCAGTGGTTGAGCAGTTGTTAATTACCCTACGGACGCGCGCAAAACTTCTGCCGGCAAACTCTCTCCGGCGTCGATATTGTTCGTTCATCCCCTTGCTGTCCTTTTCCGGCTTCTTCTCTCCCTCCTCCGATTTGTAATAGATTTCTAATCCTACAGCTGCATAATATATCTAGTATCATTTTCGCAAAGTTCGCTACTTTTATACGTATAATATAATGAGCGTTTTTTTTGTTTTGTAAGTCGTTATCTCGAACACGACGTGTGCAGCGGCTCTCTCGTTAACGCGCTGCAACTACCTTTTCCTTCGTTTTCGTCATTTTTCTACTCCCCTATTCTTCTTCTCTCTTTCGCATTCCCCCGAGGGGCTCCGAGACTCGTTACATTCGTTCGCTTAATAGCCAGTTATTCGGATTTCATTCTTTCGTCGCGAGAGCAGTATACATGTACACACAGGCAGTTTTATAATTTTCAGTTGGTCTACCTATATACATACACTATATAGGTATTCCCGTCCCTTCGATCGAACCTCAGAGTTGTGTACATATACAGCGGACGATACCTCATTAGCCGAAGAAATTCGCTCTCCCTCGCGCGTCGTGCAACACAAAAAACGCATTCTTGAGGGATATACATATATACCTATAGCGGTAACGACGACCACAGAACACACACACACGCTGATTTTTCAAGCGTTCGACACAGCGTCGAAAGACCGATAAGAAAAGCGCGCGTATACTATACATAATATATAAGTAATCCATCATCGTGATGGGACGTTATGTAGCAGCCGGCAATAATCTGCAGCGATCTATAGAACGTATACGCGCGAGTTAATTAATATAAAGAGCTGCGCACAGGCCGTATTATGGCGTCGTCGTCATCTGCAGTTGTCTCTCCTCTCGTCCGATAAATAGGTATAGAGGTAAGCGCGCGACGAGTCTCTCTCTCTCTCTGTCTCTCCGCTCACGCGCCACCCGACGGAAAGCCCAGTGTTAATTAACGCCGAGTTTCAGGACTGATTTACGTGGCGTCTAATTAGCGGCCCTGACGGCGATGTATGTAGCAAGCATTTTGATTGGCCGCGCGCTAGCGAAACTCCTGCTGCTGCTGCTGCTGACGCTCTCCTCTGATGCAGAGTATCCCTGACGCGGATTGCGGCACCACCACCTCTTCTCGCTGTATATATTGGCAAGAATTTTCGTCTTATTTTTGAATGCAATTATTGTTATTATACTTACCTTTCGACGGCTTATATACCGATGCGAGAAAATCGAGTGAAAGTCCCTGCGGATATTTCGGTATATTACATCGAGGCTATATAGAGAGAAAGAGCTGCCAAATTGGCGCTTTGCGCAAAATAGCGCACTCGCCGATTTATACGCCTGACAATTAGCCGCAGTCGTCTCTCTGAGAGTCTTGCAATAACCGTCGCAATTAAATGCCCGAGTCTTTGCACATTTATTTTATGTATTATATATATACGCGTATACTCGCACTGCTTTTCCGAAAAAGTCAGCAGGAATTTCTTTTCTCGGCGTGTCCCATCGGGCCCGTAAAAGAGCTGTGGGAGAGGAGGAAGGCGGGGGCACCCCGACGTCGGTGTAAGCAAGAGATTGACTCGACGCGGAAGATTGAAGCTATACTGCAATTTGTCGTCGTCGCCGTGGAAATGCGGCTGAAAGAAAGAAAGAAAGAAAGAAAGAAGCGAGCGCGCAAAGCGGCCAAGGAATCCAATAAAGAACAAAGTACTACTTTTATCGCCCGGCTACAAACGAGCGGAACGGGTTATGCACGTCAATCACCGAACCAGCCCAGACAGCCGGACTCTACACGTGCTTCGTAGCTCGCTTATATATATATATATTTTTCCTTTTTTTACGTCTTTAATTTCATTAGTCACCTTTTTCCATCGGAAACGACTTCTTTTGCGTTCGGATTTTTTTCACTTTGCTGAATAGTAATCTTCTTACCTGTATTATTATTATTGTATTCTCGGGCCGGTAGCTGCATTATCATAAAGTGATATAAAACTCGTTTGAGCAAGATTGAGAGGTCGTCGGGTGTGGTAAATGTATGGGAGGAAAATAAAGAGCACATATGACAGACAGGAACTTTCTAAAAACTTGTATCTTTATTAATTAATAAACGTGTTTGTGTTTGCGTCGTGTATCGCGTTGTATTATTTTACAAGAGCTCGCCGGCGCGGCCCCGAGAGGGCCTCTCTTTCTCTGACGTGGCGCGTGCTGCTCGGGGCCGTGTTTGGCTTTAAAAGTCGAGATAAATGAAATAACAAAATTAACTAAACGCAGAGGACCAAACTCTTCGGGCCAACCAACGCAGCTCCGTCGTACATTATCTCAATATTGTGTTATCGGTCGCTCGATCGGAGAAGAGCGCTTTCGCAAAGGACCGTCATCGGGAATTGATAATGTAATAATTATCTCGGCGCGACGATTTGGCGAAAGCGCTATACTCGATTCGCGTCGGCGCACGAAAGCCAGTCGATGCGTTTCCCGCGACGAGCGTCTGACTCGTCGACTGTAAATAACCATTTATATCACACAAATCTTTAACAATATACAAAATGTATTCATCTATATACAAGTTTAAATTACACATCATCATCATCATCATCATCTCTCTCTCATTCTCACTCTCCGTTCGACTGATCGCTCGCGCGCGGCGATTTTCTCCATTTGTCTGTGTGTTCGTTGCTTGTTCGACTATACACGAACGGCGAGCTTTCGCTGAAGAAACGTAAAGGAAAACGCGATCCTCGAGGCATCTCTCACTCTCTCTCTCTCTCTCTCTCGCTCTCTTTCTTTCTCTGTGTATAAGCTCGAGCAAGCCTTTCACGGCCAACAGTAGCAGCGGCGGCGGCAACTCGTTGAGAATTCTTCACTCGTGGACTTGGCTAAGACACTTGGCTCCTCGACTCCCTTCCGCGCTTTCTCTCTCCTCTCTCATTCTCTTCAAGAGCTTGAAACTGCTCTCCCCCGCAGTTAACTGCATGCAAAAGAGTTGGCTATTTTAAACGGAACGAGTAAACGAGTAACAGCGACCAGTTGTATCGTACAGTTTACATTGAAGCTTGCGGCTCCTTATCGAGAGCCTCGGAATCTCTTCGTCCGGGCCAGTACTGTGTGCTTTTTTTGTCTTTCTCTCTCTTTTTTTCGCACGCGCACTCGCTGATTGACCTCTATAGTATTGCTATTGGAAAAAAAACAGCCACCGATAAATAATCTGCGCACGGTATTGGCCACGAACGCGACTTTTGTTGTATGTTTTATTTTTTTCTGTTTACCTATAACTTTGAATTGATAGTTTACACTTTTTCATTGTTTTCCAGTTAAGATTATACATTTATTTTACACTTATTGCAGATGCGCTTTTACGTTTTGACAATTGATTCTCGCGCGAGCTTCTTCGAGTATTCATTTACATCACACACACACACATGCGCGTACATACACACACACACACGCACACACTCTATCGCACGCGCATATATCGCAGGGATTGTCAGGCGGGGGAAACTTGAGCGAATTCGGTACCGCGCGAGTAGCATGTATATTATACCTTCGACAGTAGTGTGTTCTTTTCAGTATTATCATTATCGATTATTAATTATTAATTATTATATACACACAAGTTTTGTCCACGATAAACAAAAGGAAGAAGAACTAGCTTACTTGCTATGTAAAGTTTAAGCTTACGAGCTACTGTTGAAAAATATTCATTTGGAATTTACATCAGTTCTCGGATTATATGAAAAATACGAGCTTTATACGATATCATACCAATGAGATACAAGTGTGCGCGCGCGTGCGTGTGTATGTGTGTGTGTATGTGTGTGTGCCACGTTATGAGTTTTTCACCACATTAGACGCGCGAGAATTCGGCAAAGTTTCCCCTCCATCCGTCTCGGTTCTCACTTTCATCTATATAGATTTTCGATATATAGCGTTAATATATATAGAAGTGTGTGTGTGTTTTTACATGAAACGATTCCGATCATACAATTCCGTTTCGAGGGGTATCATCATCATCATCAACATCAACATCATCATCATCATCATTAGCCTGTCTCACTCTTTATTGCTTGTACGACGAGAGGCGATCATCGCTTGTGGGGAGAGAGAGAATGGAAATGAACGAAAAGGAAAATTCTCGTGGGAGCTAGATGTCCGAGAGGAGGAGAAGAAGAAGAAGAAGAAGCTCGATGCGATTTATTGGGGGCTCGTCTCGCTAATCAGTCGTCGGGACGCGGAGGGAGGGGAAGCTGTAATTATTATCACGAGATTCGTTGAGTCGGTGAAAGCTCGGAAATTAAGGACGAGGAATAGTAGTTAATAGGGGAGGAAGGGCAAGCACTGCACTGCACATCATAGGTCCCTCATTCACAGAGCTCAGACGTCCAGACCCAGTCCTGATGCGAGGCACCGGGCGACGGTTGTTGCTGTTGCTGCTGCTGCTGAGGATTGAGGCCCTGCTGCATCATGCTGGCCATCGTCGCGGCGGAAGAAGAGGACGAGGACGACGTAGCTGAATGCTGCTGGTAGTGCTGTTGCTGCTGCTGGTGGTGCTGCTGGTGGTGCTGGTGGTGGTGCTGGTGGTGGTGACCCGGTGGCAGCGGTGAATAGGCCTCGGCGCCTACGGCTACGTCCACGAGATCGAGCTGCGGCTGGAGAGCCGCTGCGACGACGACGGGGAGCGTCGGTGCCGTTGGCTGGACCTTCTTCGGGCGGCCGACCGGGTTGCCGCCTCATTCGCGGCTCCTTCGAGGCCGACCTACCTTGCCCTTCCTCGTGGGCATGCCACCGTTGCCCGTCGCTGCTGCCGCGGCCGCTGCCGCCACCGCGACCGGCGACGACTTCATCATCTTGTTGAAGTCCGTCTCGCACACTGCTGCGCCCGACAGCAAGTAATACCTGCGACATTCAAAGCCATCGCGAGAATTATCATCGGTTACGAGTAGAGTAGGACAGAAACAGCTGCAGAGGGACTGCCGGACTCACCTGTCGCCTTGCGTGAGCTGCGTGCCGCACTTGGTGCAGGTAAAGCACTTGGGGTGAAAGACGCTGCCGCCCGCCCTCGTGACGAGCTCGGTCGCGGCTATCGTCTGGCCACAAGCTGCGCAGGCACCTGTGCTGCCGAACATCCTGCAACAGAGAAGAGCAAAAGCAAGCTTGTTTATTAACCATCGGTAACAATATAACAAAATACCAATAATGTATACGTTGTATAATAAAAAAGAAGCGCAAGGAGAGAGAGAGAGAGCAAGCTTATATTTATACGGTCACGACTTGCGGGCTAGCCGTTGAACACATCTAAACGAGTAGGTGTTGTAAGTGCGGCTTTTAATTGGCAGCTCTCGACCAGATAAATCCTCCCCCCCTACATCTTGATAGCTGTGTAAGCGCCAAAGTAACGGCGGAGCTAAGAAAATAATTACGCGCGCGACTATTGTTTCGCTGTGTGTGTATCTCGTGTATATATATAGGTACACAATAGCGATAATGATTTCGCGGCTGCGTTTTTCGGCGCAGCTATATGTATGTATGACCGCAAGTAGAGATCTGGAGCCCGTGATTACGGGAGCAGCTTCGTCGTCGTATTTACAGCAGGGCCATGCATATCCACGTTAATGGCAGTCAATGTTTGCCAAGTGGCAGCACGCTCTCGTCCTCGTGGTCGTCGTCGTCGTCGTCGTCGACGTCGGCGTCGTTGCAGCAGTATAGCTCGTATAAAGCTCGATGTTTATGCACCAATTAGCTACGTATATACGTGCGCGCGGACTACGCACACGCGATGCCTGCTGCCGCACGCATGCTCCGCATGTTTGCCTCTCGTCTCTCTTCGTCCTATATACTCCTCACTGCGGACTATCAATTCACCTCTTCTTCGTCTATCTGTGTGTCTCTATATCTGCACGTTTTATATACATGGTATTATATGGAAAAAAATTATCGACGGTTGGGATCTCTCGCCCGCCTAATTGACAGATGCATCGAGAGCGAGCTCTTTCTTTTTTTAATTAATTTCATATGACGGTTGTGCTTTCAATTTTCTTGAAGAATTTTCACGGCGCTCCGACTTTGTTTACGTTCATTCGTTATATACCTTCTCCGTGTAAAGTCGTAGCACAGATCGAATAGGTCAGCGATATTCGAAATGTCGCCGATTGCAATTTTCGCCTCTCTCATCGCGAATGATCTAAAAAACGATTTAGTTTCTTTACTTTTTGCCAGCAAGTATACAAAGTATAGATACATAGACGGGACAGCAAACAAGATGCTCCTCTGGCAAAGTTAAACTACTGCGCTGCCGGCTAACTTACAAGATCGCGGACCGAATTGAAAGTCCTCGAAGAAAAAAAGTTGGCATCTCTCAAATGGCCGGGGGGTTAATTAATAAGCCGAGAGCAGAATAAGATGAGAGATAGAACCTGATGCCTAATTAACAGGCGCGATATATTGACGCGAGTGGATGAGCGATATATATCTCGGGAATTTGCCAGTTAGCAACTCTATAATGAGCAATTACAAAGAAATCGAGAATAGAACGTCCGTCATTTGTCGACGTGCAAACTTTTTCTCCCTTTGTAACATAATGGGACGTCTCGTTAATGTAGGCAAAAAAGTGGCATTTAGAAAGAGAGTATAAGAGACATATATACGTAGTATATGCTAGGAAAATAACGAGATGCGACTGTATAGTGTTGGCGCTGATGCAGTTACGATCGCAGTTTCGCTCTAATGCCGGATCGCTCGTTAACAAGGAACTGCTATTATTTCGCATCCGTATCGGGCAGAGATGACCTCGAGGTGATAGCCGCGCGCGGTGAGCATCAGGACCGCGCGCCTATGTTATACTGCATATACATATGTGTATAAGATAAATCTTTTCTCGCGCGCACCGAGATCTGCGCGTTAATTGCCGTCGTCCTCGTTGTTGCAGAGCGTGAATGAATGATTTAAGCGGCACTCCTGCCGCCGCCGCCGCGCGAAGGGCCAAAAGCGAGGCAAATAATTAGGATAATTAGAGTATAAATATATACATATAGTAGCCGTTATAGTGATGTGGCGAATTCGCTCGAGACTACAAGTATAATCACTCGTCGATGTATTTTCATCAAGGATCAAGGAACTAATACACACGTACATATACATAGCAAGAGTTTAGAAAATTACCAAATATATTCTCAAGCTCGCTTCCTTTGTTATTGGCGAGAGGGAGAGAAGATATAGCCGGCGGTGCAGTGTGCGTGTTAGTTAAGAGAGAGAGAGAGTGCAGCTCCGTGTGCCAAGGCCAGACCTAATAAAGCTAATCGATTTAAGAAGCCGTGTTTCCAATATCCATTTAATTCGGTCAATCAAAATTCCTATTAGCCCGCGAGTGTAATTTTGCCGGCGAGGCTCTATATATAGCCTTCTCCTTCCCCCTCTCCCTCTCTCAGTCTCTCTCGCGAGAGCTCAGCTATATTACAAGTTGCCCTGCAAGATATTGGACGAGACGCGCGCGAGATAGGAATGGCTATACGAACCAACCGCGTGCTGCTGTCTGGCTATATAGCTTTCGAACAAGCGCCACATCGCTGTGTGATATGCAGCGGACTTGTATTTTTCAAGCTCTATTATATAAAGAGCGGTTCTTCGTGAGAAAAGTCATTATTGCAAAAGTTAGTCATATATTATATATTTATCTCGCGCACTCGATATACTTTATATATAGACACAGCGTCAAAGGTTGACGAGCCTTTTTCATTTCGCTCAGTTTGACTCGTGTCCAATTATAAACTTTTGAAACGCCTTCGCTTCATTTTCGACAAATTTCAAAGTGCTGTAATAATAAACGAGCGGCAGCAATACTCGTAGTCTCTATATATAGTCCGAAGCTCGAAACCATCGTCAGCGCGTCTGCAGCAGATTGGAGCGATCTTCGACTCATTTTAATGTAATTAACGTTTTGATTGCATGCTTTGTTTCCCTGTCCTATGCTATATACCTCCCGTGCACTGCCCCTTCGGTCTGTTATAAGCCGACGAAGCTCTCTGTGTGTGTGTTGGACAGAGAGAGGGGGGGGGAGCATCGATCAGCAGGGACTGGTGGCGGCACACATATATACACGCACACACACAGAGCCAATCTTATGCGGACGTAAACACACCAAGTCTTGCTGCTATATAGGTATAACGTGCGCGTGTGTTTGAACAGAGAGAAAGACGGCGGAGAGTGTGTGTGTGTAGTATGGAAGGGAGTATATATATGTATAGTGCGTATATATACTACATAAAATGAGAATCGAGAAAGCGCAGAGAGACGAGCCGAGAGGAGAGGATGTATAGGCTGTAAGGAAGCGGCTCATTTAAATGGATTAATTAAGGTTAATTGAACTTCTTTTTTTCTGCCGCGCTCTCTCTCTCTCGAGCTGATTTCCTCGAATCGAGCATAATTACCATTGCACAGTGTCGTAAATTACACGAAAGCTAGAGCGGATTCTGATAATTTTCCAAGGCTCGCTTTTGTCTCGGCCACGAATAAAGTAAATAATAGGGGAGCGAGAGAGAGAGAGAGAGGATAGATGGAATTAGGGGAGAGCAATTTGAACAAAAGCCTTTGGGACGGAACAATCTCATAAAGTGATTTGCAATAACGTCTCGTTTAGCCTCGCGCGGGACTGCTATACTAATACTACTAGTCGGGCAAGGCAATACACGTAAGTGAAGTCTACTACTGCAATTAATATATCTTGATTAGTTTTCAAGAGAGCACGCGCTCTTTTTTTTTACTGTTTCTCTACTCCTACCCTCCGATTCTCTCCACTCCCTCCGTTACTTTCTCAACTCTCTGTGTACTCCTTTTCGACTTCCATTTAGTTATTGCTTAGACATCGGGACTTGCAGAGAAATCGAGAACTGATTAAAAAATCGTACTACACGCATCCCCGAATCCATACGAGATGCAGAGCAGCGAGAATTTCCTAATAATTAACGGATGCGAGCTCGCGTTTTTTTACAAGACGATCGATCGATCGAAGCGCTCGCGCAAGAAAAGCGGGGCACAACGCGATGTAATTACTTTTAATTTCCCTCGAAGAGTCTTGATTAAATGGCGCGCGAGAGCAAAGGACGACGAGCAAGCTCTTCTTTGGCTTAATTAACTGGAGATTAACTGTTGCGAAGCTACGGATATGCGCCATCAGGTGCGTATATACCGTGTTAATGCGACTTGTTATAATAATATCAATCGATGCCCTTATATATAGCTCCTTTCGTATCCTCGAATCTGTGTGCGTGGAGTGCAAAATTAGCTGACCGAATAAAAGAAGCGAAATTCCGCACATGAAAACTATTCCTTCTTATCTCTCAGAGCGCGCGCAGCTTTGCAAAAGGTTCATTATTTCTGGATCGACAAGGCGCAATTTCTCTCTCTCTCTCTTTCTCTCTCCAATTAAGCGTATCGAATTTGATTGATTAGCCGAGTGAGAGAGCGGCAGTGTAGAGCACACAATCAATGACTTATCGGGCGAGCCTTAAAAAGAACGAGGCTCGCGGCGGTATAGTTGCGCACGAGAGATTACCAATGCCCTTTTTCAGCGCGTTCTCTGCCACTATATATATATGTATATACTGGCCCCGATGGGGGAGCGAATCAGCTGCTCATCTCTATTGAATGGGCAAATTAAAGAGGAATGCAGCTCTCCGTATATATATCGCGCGTTCGATCGTCGAAGCTAACGTGTTTTCCCTGAAAATTAGGGCTATCTTTCTCGTTTCGAAAATCAGAATGAATTCGGCTAATCGTCAGGATAAATAAAAATTAGCCAAGGCAGTAGTAGGGACTGAAGCTTACTTTTTCTCGTCTCGTAAAACAGACATAATTGCTGTAAACCTACTGGCGCAGCACGAAAGAAAGAAAGAAAGAAAGGACAAGTCAATATACCTATAAGACCGTCGAGCATAGACATAATCCACGTCACGCGAGAACAAATTAAAACTTGGAAACTCATGAAGGAGAGAAGAGGGATGAGTCGTCTTTGTGTGTGTGGGTGTGTATGTGTGTTTCGTGGCGGCAATTTTCCTGAGCGCTCGGGATATTTGTCGCGTGTTAGCCGTAAAGTGAATTGTTTCTGGGATTTCGCGGTAAATTGCCAGGGCCGAAATCGCACGGGAGCGTCGCCGACGGGCCGCCGGAGGAAATTTCGAGGTCTCGGGGAAAATTACGCTCTAGAGAGATCGCTCTCGGCCGGTCCAGCACTCTTGTAAATGGAACCGCTATATAGCTGCTGTACAAGCTTGGGAGAGAAAGAGAGAAGAAAAAAAATAACGCGCCGAAATGACCTTTCGTCCCTGATGTTATAGTACTCGGCGGAGAGAGTAGAGCATAGCGATTTTCTTGCGAGTGAATCTTAATTGCGAAACGCCGGTGGCTTTTCCTTCATTATCAAGCCATCAATTTGTGTATATATATATACAGTATATGCCGGGTTGCTTTGTACGAGAGAGAAAGAGAGTATTAAGAGAGTTAGTTTTACTCGTTAATTGTCGCCCGGCGAAATTGCGCGATCGTCTCGCGTCGACCTCTATCATTTTCCTTTGCGAAACGCGGCTATAATAGGAGAGTTATGCATCATCCATCCGTCTTGCTTGTTGTGATGCAACAATACATCCGCACGTTCTTCGATCGACGAGATTTCGTCGAATAATATTTATTCAGTAGAAATAGTGTAGAGTGTTTTTATTTCGAGCCAATAGCCCGTAGGGCTTCAGTTTACCCAGCTAATACTCTCGCGGATAATTGATTTGGCGAAATTGCCACGTAATACACGTCGTCGCTGTGATGCGCTTGTATTCGGCTACTCTAGCGTGTAATATAACATACATCCATCCGTACAGGCAGGCGGACAACAAAAGTTTCTAAGCGCTGCACGCAGTAATAACAATAATAACTTTTGTAACTCCGGCGGCCCGGAGGCGCACGCGCTATATAGCCGTCGCGTAAATTGAACGTCCAACTTGTATTTATATGATAATAAGAGCGTTTAAATATACGCTCTCGCTGGCTGAACTCGCTACTTATTTACCGGACGATACTTTTCTCATCTCTCTCTCTCTCTCTCTCTCTCTCTCTGGCTGCTTATATACACACGTACATGTACACTTGCGCAATTAGATATTCTCGCTCCCAGCAAATCCCTGTATACCGGACTAAGCGCAATTCTGCTGCCACTCGCTTTATGTATTCACTTATATATTTCTAATAACTGTATCGTATACATATAGCTCGCTCTCGTATTTGCATATTTAGTGTGCGTATACACTGGAGAAGCCGAGAAAGGATCGGAGAGAGAAGTTGTTAATTCAAACTAGCGCATATATGACATAATACAGCGAAAATAATGCGTGTATATATTTATACATTCATATATAGGCTGTTTTTCACGATTAACCGATCCCGCGAGCACGACATACTTTTCTCGCTAACGACATCCAGACGCGCGCTCATTTAATTTTTCTCTGAGAGAGTGTAACGAGATACAAGGCCGCCTCTCGCGCGCTATACCACTACTGATGTGACGGATTCCCTGACCTCATCAACGCTTGGTTAAGCGGTCAGACAGAAAACGCTCTCTTATTCTACGCGCGTGTGTGTGTGTGTGCGCGGGCGAGTGAAAGGGGTTGGAAAAAACAGGCCGACGGCGGAAGCAACGACAGTGTAGGGAGAAAGGAAGTGAGGGAGGGAGAGAGAGAGAGAGCTCTCTCCCTCTCGGTTATAATTTTAATGACGGCGTGTCCGCGCGCGCGCAGACTATTAAGAATATACGTGTCGCTAGAAACTTTTAACGAGACGGCTGCTGCTGCTGCTGCAGCCAGCCCCTCCTCGCGGCTGTGTATATAGTATTATACTTCTGTCCCTCTCTCTCGCGCGCGCAGCCTCGAGAAAGCATTATGTATTTTATAATGATCTCACAACAAAATTGCAATTTGCAGCGCGATGTCGCCGGCAGCACGAGCTTCTTTTACTTTGCTTAGTCTTCTTCTGCTCGCTTTTATATACTCTCGCGTATATAAGCGTCTTGAGCTCTCATAGGTGTATACACACTGCGCGCACGGCTCTCGCTTTTTAGCTTATTACACGCAGTATATATATGTATACATAGAGCGATTAAGCTCCGCAACACAAAACCGACGAGGTCGCATTAATTGCTGATTACAATAACAAGAGAGAGAGAGAGAGAGAGGGAGATGCTTAATGAACGAGTGGAAAATCGGCCAATGAACGGTAAAACTAATTGCTCCCCGTTTTCCCTCTCTGTCTTTTCAGCCGCGGCGAGCCTCGGCTTAATCACGCGTTACGTACGCCACCGCGCGCTGTAGCCGAGCAAATATTGTTGAAATGTGCACTCGGCCAAATACTCTCGCTCTCTGCAACAGTCTCTTCGCTCTGCGTATGTGTGTGTGTGTGTGTGTGACATGCGTTCCCTCATTAGCGAACCCTCGCATATACGCGCTCGGCGAGATAACGAGAAAAAAAAGAGAGACGAGGATAGGGACGGACTCGACGAATCAAGTGTTTGACTTGTTTCAATTTTGCACGAATCTTCGCCTCTTTCCTTTCTTATCCGCTAAATCCCGGGATCGTCTCTCGTCATCGATGTGTGGCTTTCCATTCCATTATTCAAATGCACGTGTGCTGCAGCAGCGGTACGAATGCAAATCACGCCGGAATTCGTTAAAAAAAAATGTCCCGTCGTCCTTTGTCCTTGAACCTATATATGAACTACTCCTTCCTCGAGACACACGCACACATCCCCTTTGCTGATGCCGCTCTCTCTCTCTCTCTCTCTCTCTCTCTCACTCTGGCAAATTGATTCGCCCGAGAGAAAGAGAGAGAGAATGTTGCGTGTATGTATAGTTGGGGGAAAGGATCGATCACGCGAGAGTCGCCAAACTTTGTACAGAGATGATTATCCTTAATCTTTCGAGCTTAAATGCGTACGCATATAATCATCCAGAGGAGAAATGCGTCCCGTAATCTGCATATTGCATAATCATTAACAGAGGGAAAGTTTATGCGAAACTCGTTATATAGATATTTCATGTACCATGCTCGACGTTAAATTAAAATCCAATTTCGGGGTAATTCCGTGCGGATCGTTATTATCGATCGACAGGAGGCTCATTTTTTTCGTTTCATATATATTATAGTCCCTCCGAAATCGCGTGTACTAATTGCTCGTTAACGCGCGACACGATCTATCTCTCCGTTTCGAGCGACAGACTAAAAACAGCGGACGTTTTTTTCATTCCTATAGCTCGCTCAAGTTGAATCGGCAAATCGGCTCTCTTGCCAAGGCTGTAAGAAGCAATCTGCATGTTAAAATACCGTTAATGCTCCTTTTCCCCTAGAGTTACTCCTGACGCGTCGCGTCCTTCCTTCTTTTTCCTTTTCATTCCCGTCGAGGCACTTGTTTTCGAGCATAAAGTGCAGCATTCTATACGTATCCGTGAAATAACATTTCTCGCTCTCTCAAGCGATTCGATTTTCCCATCGATCGAGTTTTAATTATTCCCTCCGTTATACTCGAATGGTATATTCTCTCACGCATTACAGCTGCGCAGAGTCCCGTATACAGATAATACATTGGTATATGAAAAGGAGAACAGCTATATAGCAATTGGCGCGCGAAGTGAAGAAATTGAAATTTCGACGTTAGCAACGAGAGAGAGAGAGAGAGAGAGAGCTGCTGAATTAAAATTGCAGCGATAATTGGCGCGATTGTTAGAGTTAAATACACGCGACGTGTATGTGTGCGAGCAGCCGTAATGCGAGAGCTTAATCATTCGCCGCATTAGAGGGAATTGTTTTCCCGCGCGCGTCGCCGTGAAAATATTAAAGGCCTTCTCTCTCTCTCTCCCTCCGCACTGTCTGTATGGTTTGCGTGATTGACGGATTTCGCTGCGTAATTGGATTATTAATTAGGCTGTTAATGAGACACATTTCCCGTCAAAGGCACACGGAGGAGCGCGTGGAGAGGGAGAGAGCGAGAGAGTAAGCCCAGGCAACAAAGCGAACGACCTTATCGATCGGCGTAATTTTGTGCCTGGCCTGTGCCAGAGCAGACGTGAGAGCGTGCATCGACGAAAAAAAAAACACACCCAGACACGACGAGCGAGAGGGAAGAGAGAGAGAGAGAAAAAACGGGTTCGTTCATCAGTAAACCCTGCTGCTGCGGTGCGTGCAAACTTCTATTCAATCTTAGGGTTAATTCAGGCCTATTGTTGGCTTGATTGACATTTTCATGGATCGTTAAGCGTGAGACTGTTCGCGAACTCGTGTATGCGTGTGTGTGTGTGTGTCTGTTTTTTTCCTCTATTGCTCACGCTCTCTCCTCTCTGTGTAATAATTCGCGTTTGAAAATTTATGGTGCGTCGAGAAATCAAGAAAATTAAGGTCCGGCTGAAAATAATGATAGACTTCGTGCCGAAAGCTGCGAATAACATAATGCGCTGTCTACTTCGCTGTCACTGTATGGCATCGGGAGTTCCTAATTGAGTGAATGCATATATAGTTATATCTGCTGGCTGCATAATATATATGTATATACGAAAAGCAAAAAGAAGAAGAAGGAGACGAAGAAGTTTCGGCTTTAATTGCTTAGAGCAATTAAAAATCCCCGAACAAAGTTGCTTTTTAAATATTTATCCGGGGCAATCCCGCTTTTAATTAAAAAGCACATTGTTTACCAGTCCTCTTTTTTCGCGCGTTCTTTATATACAGTGTATATATATACGCGGGACGAGCGAGAGAGAGCGCATTGGCAACGACGACGGGCGACCTCATTCGAAATTCTGGGATTGAAACGAATAGAACAGACCTATCCCCCATACAATGCGCATCGTTAGTAAGGTCGTTTAGCGGGGGCGGGAGGGACTATGCGAGGTCGAGAGTTTCCGAGCAAAATAGCGAGAACGAGGGAGGAAGCAAGAGAGAGAGATAGACTACGTCGCGCGAGCGGAGGTAGGGCGCTTTATTCAGACATTAATCACTGCCTCTGCGATGTCTCTGATTTGCTAATTTATTACATAATTCATGCGTTTCCCTCTCTACCCTACGCCACTGCCACCTATATATACACGCACACACACAGACACACACCTAACGACCAACAGACACATAATACATGCACATTGCAGATACAAGAGCGTTTATTATAATCCAAGGAAGTAGTGGTATAAAACGGGAGTTTACGGCGAAAAATGCAGGAGGCGGCGGCGCACTATGTGCTGTGTCTCTGCTCGTCATTCGGAGCACGCGGTCATAATTTGATATATTAGGTACACATAAGCGACGGCTGATCGCGGTTATTAGGTTGGCTGCTGCTGCTGTCGTCGACGGGAAAGACTCCTGGACTTTGCTCTTGCTCACGTGGCCCGTCGCTAGTTACTATGCCGAGCGCAGCCGGCAAATGGAATTATTATTATGCCTCCGTGTCTCCTCTCCGTCGTCTGCAGTCTCTCTCCCTCATCATCTGTCTTTCTCTCTCTCTCTCTATTTATACATATATAGACCGATGCTTGTTCTTTAACTCTGTACCGCAGCCGCGTGTACATTCAAATCGATGAGTCGAGAGACTTTTTTTCTACGAATTATTCAATGGAATTTGTTCTTCAACTCCGATTACCGCTCTTTGCCTTTTCTTCTCTTTCCTCTCCTATTCGCGCCAGACGTTGACTTACTTTAGTACCGCAGAAATAACATTGGGATTCAAGCGCGCTGCTATTATATAGACATGTCGGGACGTTGAAATAATTTTACTTTAAAGACAGATCGAGAGGAGCTTATAATAAAAATGAATTTTAAATCGCGTGCGCGTCTCGCATTTTTAGCGATTTCTCGTATTCACTTTCAGAGCACCGGATATGAGGCGGATATCACTTTGGCCAAATTCGTGACGAACAAACAACTCGCGCAGGACTATTCCACACGAAAGAGAAATTAAAACATAGCCCGCGATGATTAATCCAAACATACGCGCGCTGCAGAGAGACAAGGTATATTATACATATAGAAAAAGGGATGATTCTGATTGCGCTTGCGGCAGCAGCTCCGCGGGCGCAATTAAAACTTTTAACACGAGCCGAGAATCGCAAGAGAATTTTTCTATCGCATTTACCGGCCGCCTCTCGTAATGATTTAATCCGCTGATCCGCCACGAGCTTTTCTTTTTTTTTATTTGCCATTATCGCAAGCCGGCTTTAAATATGCATGACGGGAGTAGCGGGCGATTTAAAGCGGACGAAAAATTGTTCCTCACTATCAGGCTCGCGCGCGCATGTGTGTGTGAGGCAGAGAACGAAAACGAGAGAGAGAGACCGACGTATCGCACGGATTAAGAGCCGACCGTCGGCTAGTTAATTCGCGCGCGGCGGACGGCGTACTTTTTTCGCAAATTGCCGTTAGGCGCCGAGCCCGTATTTTTACAAGCAAATGACATACGCGTCGCGCGCGCGCGCGCTTTGCCTCTCTTTTTTCATACAGCCCCTTCTCGTTTAGCCGCTTCCCTCGATGCCCGTGAAAAATTAAACGGACGAATGAGCCTCGGTTAAATTTGTCTCTCATCTTTCATCTCGCTCGAAATAAAAAAAAAGAACGAGTGCTTTGAAATTTTCGCGCCTATACCGATCTGCGCGTCGCTTTTATTTATCCGGCGGACTGCATCGCACCCCCTTCTATTAGCGAATCGTCGCAGTGTCTCTAATGGAGGGAAAGCGCGACGGACCGATGACAAAGTTTATTTTCTTTATTTCGCGAGCGGCTGCTTGGAAAAATATTACGCGTGTGCGCGAGCCCTTTATTTTCTTCTTTTATCCCCGGCGGCTTGACTTTCCATCTTTTTTTTTCGGCTCAAACATAGCGGCCTCTGCTACACTGCAGATTAAAATTCATGGGAGCTCGCGGCGAGGAAAAAAGTTGACGAAATGAAAAAAAGCAGTATAAAGCATGCAGTATACCTAGGTGTGAGAGTATAGAGCGAGCGACGAGTTTAGTTTTAATTCTTGCCTCTTTACATCGCAGTCTATCTGTATGCGTTTATTTGCTCTAACGCGAGAAAGTGAAAGTATACACAGCGCTTGCGGGTCTATACGCAGCGGAGGGATAAGCCGGTGTCAAAGTATCGGCTGTTGTGGATGATAGAGAGTAAAAATTCGAGAAGCGGGCAGGAGAGAGAGAGAGAGAGATCAACAAAGTGTGCCGCAGCCGAAAAAGGAGGAAAATCGGAGGAAGAAGAGAAGAAGAAGAGCAGGCTGCTGCTGCCGCTTTGCGTTCTCCTAGTCGCATTAGCGTGTAATCGAGCTCTTTGTTGGCTGATAATGCGATTGGCGGTAAGCCGCGCGGGGGGAACGATAGGTAATGGAGGGAAATGGCGCAAACGAAGCGTCGCTCTCTCTCTCGCTCTCTCGAAGGCGTTCTTAAGCGGAGGGATCGACACTGACAAGAATCTGGCTCGAGCCGTTAAGCCGCTCCTCGAAAGCCAGGCTGCTGCAGCTATGTTGGCCTCCCTTTTTTCTCAATTAGCGAAGTTGAGCTCGGTTCCGATCGAGCCAATGATAAAACTACCACATTGACTCTGTTAAGTGCCTCATTATCTCTTTAGCCGCGTACTATCCCCTCCCGCTATACACCGACGTCTTCTATATCTCCTCTCTTTCTCTCTGCGCCTCTTGCACGTTGCTTGATCTCACTAGCTCGTTCCCTCGAGCAAGAGAGAAAGAGAGTCATTGAAAAATACAAGTGTTTCAGATGGCACTCTTAACCGCCACCTCTCCGCAGCCGATTACAGCCGCTCACTTCTACTCGTTCCCATTCAATTTCTCAACGCGATAATAGCATACCTGTGTGCGCCGTATACTTTGTTTCGTCGAAAATAAATACAACGCTTTTGAGGGAATCGCAAAGAGGTTATTCACTGAGTGACTACATTCGCCGAATAATTCAAGAGAAAAAAGAGTTTCTCACCGAAGTGGCGAATCCACTCCCCTCGGATTATTATTATTTTTTTTTTCTTTGATACACGCAGTTTGAACACAGGGAATTTTTCAATTATCGGAGACAAAGAACAGGCAGGTTCGACGGAACGAAAACAAAAAGGCGCGTGGAATAATTACCCGTACGGCGTTCCGCGGCTTTTTTGGATTAGTTATATATACCGCACGACACAGCGAGAGTCGTCAAAGAAACATTGTCTGGATAAATTCGCTTTGACGAGACCCGCGAGGACATTTATAATGCATCAGGCAAGCGCTTAGACTTTCCTCGTGTGTATATATGTGTATCGACGGCGAAAAATGCTGCGCAGAGATGACGGACTGTTTTTTTTTTCGAATTCGCTTCTCTCATTGGTTATTTTTATAAACGCCCGGCTTTTAGACCAAATTATATACCGACGACGCGCGTCAACTTTATCTGACGTTTGCTTCTGATGGATATTTTTACATTTTTCCGACGACTATCGCATATACATTAGCGGTGACGTATACTTTTGAATCATTAATAAACGCGAAACAGCGAATATCGTTTAAAGTCTTTTTTTTTTTGGTTTATTTTTGGCTATATCCACTACGAAAACTATCGTCAACTTGGAAATCTCCGAAAGGTTTGAAAAATCATTCCGAAACTCTAGTGTGTGCTGTGTGTCGAGTGTTAGTTAGGTGCGACAAGGCACAGACTCGTTATGGCTGTTGAAAACGCCGCCGGTGTAATTATAAAGGGTCGGCGCACGTAAGAGACATAAACGTCACATGTAATATCCCGTTGTACGCGACGAACGTGACACTGCACGCGCGCCATGTTTTTCCTGTCGCTCGCCACCGCCGCAACTAAATAAAACGCACGCCTCGCGACACACACACAGACACACACACACACACAGGCGCCTCGTTGAACCTCGCGCGCTTGAGCCCTTGGACGAATTATGGATCTCGACCTAAATATATTATACAATACATCAAGGAACAAAAGCTCTGATGGTGAGATATTTTTTCGATTTTTTTTCCCGCAGCTTTCTTTCACTCTCCAGTTTATAATTATAAAAAAGGAGCATCGGGTCCGCGCTTCTAATTGCGGCGACGCGACAGCCAAGGAAAAGAGTATATATATACGTATATATAGGTGTATAGAGGGTAGTGCTGTATATAGAGAGAGATGGAAGGCGAGAGAGTTGCCTTGCGGCGAGGAAGGTGGCGCGGTAGCAATTAACTTCTCCTCGCGAGATTAGAGCGAGATATTACGAGATATCGAGCGACTTAACGGCAACACGCGAGAGACTTCAAAGGCAGTAATAAACTGCCTCTAATGAACCCCCTTATCGCCATAGCAGAGCGCGCGCAAACCACCCCCCAGCCCCTTCCGCTTCGAACTCTCTCTCTCTCTCTCACTCCTGCCACCCCTACTCCCCCGTGTCTTTCAATCTTCCTCTGGCCGCCTTAAAGCTAAAACAACCTTCGAGTCCGAAGCTCTCTCTCTCTCTCTTTCTCTCTCTCTCTCCCTCTCTCCGTACGTATGTGTGCGTGCGTATATATACATATATAAACTCTCGCATCGATCGCATCAAAATTTCATATTCCAGCCGCGGCGCGCAGGGAGGGGTGGGCGCTCCTTTTTGTTCATTTTGCTAAGCCTTTGAGACGAATTTGAAATTTCATTTAAATTTTCAGTACTAGTACTGCACACCGCGTAAATTAATAAATTACTCTCGTCGCCGTGGTCGCCGTCGTCGAGAGGCGCGGTTTTCCCGATAGTTTCTCCGAACGTTAATTAAAACGCGTATGATTGGTCAAAGTTAAAAACAGGAGCGCGAGAAAAAAGTCGCAACGGTTTTTATTAAAAAACTAGCACACGTATTGTCTTAGAAAGCTGCGCGCGTATGTGATGTGTATATAGCTACATACGTGTCTGTCTCCCCCTATCCGCTCGGCGTCAAGCCCAATCATGTTGATTCAACAAAGTACCCAGCTACCAAATTGCTGGAATTTGGTATTCGGCCAGGAGCGACGGAGACAGATAGATGCGCGCACACACACACACACATACTGGGAGAGAGAAGTGAGAGTGTAGGATATAGCGCGAGGGGTGAGCGAGAAAGATAGAGAATTCAAATCGGTCTGATTGCACATCTAGGCCAAACCAGGACGACGCGAGCGAGCGAGCGAGCGAGCTCCAACAGAAAGCGCTGCGACGATTGGTGTGCTGCTGTAGTCTTGCCTCTCTCTCTCACTCTCGCGTGTGCTCCTCTTCCGCAGTGGAGCTCCCTCCTTTTCAGCGGAAAGGCAACTTTAGTGGGGGTGATTGGACGCATCCCGGTGATTGTGGCACCCCAACCCTTGGCTTCCAGTCCACCGCAGCAGCAGCAGCAGCCATCCTTCTCCTCTACCTCCTCCTCCTCCTCCTCCTCCCAGCAGCGCGCGCGCGCCACGTCACCCTACACGGCTGTAAATCGAGTTTACCCTCTTGCCGTGGCTCAGCCCTTCAATCAAACTGATTGAAACATTCCTTGAATCCGAAAGAAACGAACCATCTCTCTCTCTCTCTCGCTCTCACTCGTCCTTTTCGGTGCAGTGCTTTCCATTCTGCCTCATCCAGTTGCACGTGTGTGTGTGTGCTCGCGTTTAAAGCTCCAGAGCGTTTCGTCTCTTAACGACGTTGATTCACCGTGTGCGCACACATATATGTATACACACACACACACACACACACACACACACATACGAGGACGCAGATTCGTCACAATTACCTCAGATGGCCGAATCGCCTCGGCGATATTAATGACGGGCCAGTCCCGTGGCTTCAAATATTGATACTGCGCGTGGACTCGTATCTCCGCGTCTTGCTCCGGCTGCTCTCGGCCAACAGATTAGGAACGACGGACATGTTGCATGATTCGGCGCAGCTCGATCTCCGCAATTCACTCGATTAGAAGCTCGAAATAATTAATGCCCGACGACGAGAACGGCTTCCTCCTGTATAGCCGATATATAGTATATATGTATATATATATACACAGAGCACTGCACACAAGAACAGGAGGAAGAACACGTAGAAGAGGGAGAGAACGCGCGGATTCTATTCCGGGCCGCCAGTGTATAGCGTCTGTTTCTCATTAAATTTCGCGCTGCTGCTGCTGCTGCTGGCCGGCCTCGAATTCTCTAAATTTGGAACAGTCCCCTTCGATTATACTATACTACTGGGCGCAGCAGCCTACTTTGTGTCTATGTCCGCGTAAACGCCGTAGTGAGATTATCGCACGAGACAGACCGGAATTTTGATATATTCTATACTTGCTCAATCTCTCCGTTCCACATATGATAATATGTATAATTATATTGAAAAAGCTTGAATAATACGACGAGACTTACCTCGTGTAGTCGTTTTTGCAGAGGATCATGTTGCCCTTGCTGTAACACGATTGGCCAATCTCCGCGAGGGCCGTGCCGCAAGTCGTGCACTTGAGACAATTGTTGTGCCAATAACGTTCCAGCGCGAAGAGCAGCCATCTGTCGACTATTCTGTTTCCGCAGCCCGCGCACTGCTGGTTACTCGTCGCCATTCCCGGGCCACCTTCTTGCTGGAATTTCACATACGAAAACAGAAAAAAAAAGAAACAAGATAAATAAAACGACACATCATTAAAATGCCAGACGAGCTGCTCGCAAAGCGGCTGTATATATATATACATTTTTTTTCCATCTCACTCTCGCTCTAACTACGCATACTGGACTACTCTTTATTGTGTGTGTATGTGTGCTTGTGTTTGTGTGTAGTGCGTTGCTCAGATATGACGATCGATAAGGACACGGCATTTTTATGGAAATTAAAAGCAGTACGGCTCATGAAAATTTTATGCTCTACTCCGAGGAGCCACGAGTCCAAGTAATTTATGCGGCCGGTGGAATTAGCCCTGCCTTACACATATCCGAGAAATCAAAAACTGTTGTTGTTGTTTTCATTATTATTGTTTCAAAGATTCTTCTTTACTCTCAGCTGATTATGTACGAAAGTATATTACAGGCTATATAATATAAGAAATCTCCTATCACACTCGCTCTCGCCGCAATTTAATATTAATTAAGTTTTCGCGAGGCTCTCCCCGCACACTCCGGGGATTGATTAAATTTTGATAAGCGCTAATTTATAGCATATTGAAAAATGAATTAAACTTGGCGCGAGAGCGCTCCAGGAGAGTATATACAGGGTATTAACGCTAGCTCGATACAATCATTAATTATTAAGTATCAACCTGCGCGCGTGCAGATAAAACTCGATATAATGTATATAGTATAAAACTATTATCGAAAAAAAAGAATCGTCATTATCAGCAGAAGCAAAGAAGCTTGAGTCAGAGAAGAGAAGTAACGGCAGAGGTATTATAAATATGAGGAAAGGCCGCCCTCAACGCACAATGATTATTATATAATTAAATTTTCATTCAAGTGCCTATGAGTGGATTAAGGCGTGCCGGTAAAACGGTATATATACGCACGACCTCGATATCACGACTGCGTGTCATTTTCATGCTTTATGCTTCATTCATACAAGCGCATCTCGCCATAAAATTGAATATTCATTCGCGATTCGCCGAGTAGATTACGCTATAGCGTCCTATCTGTGTCTCTACACGCACATATAGCCAGCGTGACATGCACGTATATATACACACAAAGAGCTTCCCCCAAAACTATTCGAGTATACATATACGTCGTACTATATAGTGTACACACATATACACATGCTTCCCCTGTGTTGTTCACGACTACACACGCGGCCAGTTCTCCCTTTCTCTGTAGGCATACCTCCACCCCTCTCTCTCTCCCCCTCGATAAATCCCGTTTGTTCAATTTACCAAGCTTTCGAAATAAATTTGTTTGCACTACTTCCGCTTTAATTGTCTCATTAATTACGCTCGCTTTAATGAACTTTGAATAATTGTGTTTGCCCGACGTTTTTAGCGCGACGTGTCCGCTGCGCAAATTATGATTGAGTACATCCCAAGGTCTAGCCGTATGATATTACGTATATACATATATACATGCATATAGTGCAAACACTATTGTGTAACTGGCTTTCGTTCGTCATCGTTGCCGACCGATCGCGATTTTTCCTCGAGCGCGAGAAAAACAATTTCTCGAAAACAGAGCATGATGCGAGCCCATAACACTGTCGGAACTTTTCCGCGAGTCTACTCATAATTTTACACGAGTTTGTATACACACCATACACCATCAGCGAGAGAGAGAGAGAGAGAGATAGAAACTGTCGCGCTTATCCTAGCCATAAAATACTGATTGTAATTTTTACGATACTTTTATCTCACTTTGATATAATCAGGCAAAGTGGCTGTAAATCTGCGGGAACTGCCGTCGCCGCGCGGCGCCGCTTAATTTTATATGCTTACAAAACAATTTCATTCGAACGAAAATTAATGTAACCGCTAAGTGCTGCGCTGCAATAAACTATGATTGTAACGACTTTTTTTTCCCTAACTATACGAGGATTAACACTGATGGATGAATGAAATGATCATCAGCTATACTGTTATTAATTTCCAATAATAATTGCTTTTTGCGCTCGTCAAGGAAAACGAATGTTCCGAGAGCACAGTGTATTACAAACGTTATCGTAAAAAACAAAACACTTTCACTGCATAATTATAGTCTATACTGCACTCGAGTGGCTCGATTCGATTCGTCTTGTTTATTTTTATGAAATTTATGTTTATGTATATACGATTGAAAGTATCCAGCCTGAGCGACTGCTTATCTCCCGGATGATCTCCCGAAGAAAGTTGCATTAACGACCTCTTTTCACTGAGCGTTCGTTATAACGTTTTTTTTCTTCTGCTCGACGAGAAAAAATAAAATAACTATATATAGGTACGTGTTTAAGAAATGTCTACAAGAAGTCGCAGTTATATACAATACAGTACGAGTAGTCATCAGTTGCGTCGAGATGCAGATTAAAAATATAAGGTTATATAGTGAAAGAAAAGCGGCACGATTCTTACGATTCTTACAATTCTGTCGCCAGGAAAACATTTCATCTGGTGCATCCGCGAGTTGATGCTGCCAAAGTGATGGTGCAGCTCCATTGTGAAAATCGGAGCTGGTATATATATATATGTATATAGCGTTTACGGTCTAACGCCGCTGCCGCCGCCGCCGCCGCCGCAGTGAGATCGCGACGCAATTGAAAGTAGCGAGAGAGAGAGAGAACAAGCCGATCTCTCTTCACTCCCTCCGTTCCGCTTGCTCTTTTTCGCACTTCTTTATATACCGTTAACTAGACTCACTCGCTCGCTTGGCGAGAGGAAAAAGCAGAGCATCAGCAACGCTACCGCCGCTATACAGGTATATACATGTACGAGAAAGAAGTCGTATAATCCAGCGTGTGATTCTGTCCCTCGTGGTAGGTGCGTATATTATTTGTATTATATACACTATCAGAAGGTCAGGCGAACAATGAGTGTATATGTACAATGTATATCTAGCGTCGGCAGGTTTGAGAACACAGAGAGCGAAAGAAGACGCTGCACAAGAAGCACCACAGTACACCACTGCACACTGAACGCGGGGCCCGATAAATCGTCCGACACGCCAAGAGGTCGGAGAGATTCCACACAGCTATTTACGCACTCACTCGCGGCTGACAAAACGATTTCACAGAGCGTTTGTACGTTTGATATCTGAATAAAGCGAACAAGAGAGCAGCAGCAGCAGCCTGTAGCTCTGCATCAGACACACGCGAGACCGAGGTATTATTGTATTAGGCGGAGGTAGAGAGGGGGGACAGGACTGCAGCTGGAGGGGCGCGAGAAGAGCGAAAAAACAGACCGAGTCCTCGAGGATAGCGAACTTGTCCCGACCGAAGTCAGGGCCCAACTGACTGCTGCTCCCTCTCTTTTTCCAGCGGCGGCGGCGGCGGCGGCGGCGGCTGTAAGTAGGGGCCCCTCTCGGGCCCGCAGGTAAGCGCGCTCCCCTTGCCTCTCCTACCTCCGCGCCGTTGCTTCTATATATATATATATATTGTATACTCGAGCGGCGGTGTGTACTGGCATATAGTGGGGAAAAATAAAAAGCAGAGGATGGAAAGGATCCCATCGAAAGGGGGAAGAAGCCCAGGGAGGGGAGCAGCGTTGGAAGAGGGGATCTCACTCTCTCTCCCTTCCCCCTTTCCTTCCTGCTCCCCCCCCCCTCTGACCACCGTTCCCCGCACGTCTCTCTTATTCAATTATATTTCTCCACGGTAAATGCCCATATTGTTACGTTTATCAATGCTTGGCTAAGTGAGGCTCGCGTAGCCGGATAATGTCGGCCAAATTCTATATGCACCCTTCTTCCATATACCCCTCCGCGCGCAGCACATGTGTCTATACTATATATGTGCGCCGTTTCGCGTGCGATTTTTTTTCCTTTCCTTTGCACCAAGTTTCGCAAGCGTCATGTGTGCAGTGCGTGGTTGGCGGTTGGCTACATTTCCTTCGATTTTTTTCTCGCACTCGCACGAGATCCTCACTCGTCGAGCTATTATTGCAGCTGTATACGGGTAATTGAATCGAATTATTCGATAGTTTAACGATATAACTCGGCGGTGTATACGCACATCAGAGAGAGAGAGGGTGGGAGGAGAGAGCCGGTGTGCGCGAGCTATCATTAAAAAGTTTGTAACGCTGAATTTTACGCAACGATGCGTACGTTAATGCTGTCGTTGCGCTGCAGAATGAATGTACTTTGAAAGTACAGCTTATGTAATAAATGTTATTATAAAGCGAACAGCAAGCGAGAGCAACGTAACCCGACAAGTTGTATTATAACGAAGTTGGTATTCAGTAAAAAATGTTGTGCCGTTCGAGGCCAGATACCAGTATATGTATATATGTATACAGTATAAGCCGATGAGAGCGAGCCGCCGCCGCATCACGAGGCTGCATGCCAGCGCGAAAGCGATGCTGCTTTTCCGACATCCTCGAGCGATTCGCGAGAGTACAATGTTGTACCTATATATATATATATATACTTAACCGAGGTGCAACGTGTGCTCTCTCCTCTCCCCGGCGCGTCTTTCTCCTTTTCTCGGGGCCCTATCGCGCTAAGAAATCAATTTGCTCGGAGGCGCGAAAGCGTATAGAGGGCGAAATTTTTATTGCCGGCGCTTTATCCTCGCGCATCGGATTCACGAGCCATCGCGTGACGTGTATAATAAAATTTAGTTCTCCCCGGTCTTCTTATATGCTTATATTGAAAATGAAAGCGTGCTCCGCAGCAGGTAATTAATAGCCGCGGCTCGATTACGAGCAAACAACAACTCGTTACTTTTAGTTACGGGTATATAAATATATGGAGATATGCATTAGAGATCGAGCGTTAATTATATAAGTGATGAGTGTGTTTCGAAATACCAACCTTGAGCGTGCAGTTGTTGTTGTGGTTGACTGGTTGGTAACCGGCCATGTGGGGCGGCAGGTGGGGGTGTTGGTAGGGCCTGAGGTGGGGCTGGTCCTGGGCCTGCTGCATCATGGCCTGGGCGGCGGCATGGTGGTGGCCGTTGCTCGGCATTTGCTGGGCCTGCTGTTGATGCGAACCGTAGCCCTGAGGCCCGTCTTGGGGCCCGGCGCCGTACGCCGGCGAGTGGGGGCTCGGGTCGGGCGTCGTCGCCGTGCCGTTGCCGCTCGTCGAGGAGCCGTAGCCGTGGTGAGACTCTGGGGCCCCGTGGTGTGGGCTACCCGCCAGAGACGGGTGGTGGGGGTAGGGGTTCATACCAGCGGCTAGGGCGCTCGCCAGCTTGGCCGATGGGAGGGGGCGGGCCGGGAGGCCCACCGCGCGCCTCGAGTCCGAAAAATCAGCGACCAGCTAGCCCGAGCTCACCTTCCCTGTTGGGACGCCGCCCTCGACCACCAGCACCTCCGATGTCTTCACCTCCTGCTGCTGCTGCAGCTCGGCTGTTTCGACGATCGAGGCGTTCTGTAACATAAGACCACGCCAAACTTTAGTCCAAATAGGCTTCACCTCATTTCACATAATATGTATATAGGTACTTCTACTTATAATACTATACAATCGGCTTGTGAATCTATACATGGCAAATAAACAAATAATAATAATAATAATAATAATAATAATAATAATAATAATAATAATGATGATAATAATAATACTATACAATCGGCACAGAACATATCGGCTCGGAAATTCCTTTCGCGCGCGTGTCAGAAGCACGATTCGCGGAAACCGTATCGGCAATAGCGGCATCTTATGAATTTATAATTCACCGGAACGGCACGGTAAAAAATACTATCGTTTTGAATTCCACGTTTTTTCGTCGACACATTGCTCTCCTCTCGTATATAGAGCGGCGTTTTCTTTTTGTCGCCTTGTCGGGCCGTCCGTCCTTGGGCTTCCTGCTTCAATCCTATTATTTCTGTCGACGCGAAGCGTGGAGACAGTGTAATTCCCGCGGCTTTTCCACGCAGGATTTCGAATCTCGATGTAATGCTCGGACACGGCGTTAAACTGTACAAAGAGTTTGAAAAACTTTACGCGCACGCGGGCTATAGGAGTTCGGCTTTTAATTTTCCGACTCGAGTGCAGCGCGGCCAATCGCGTCGTCGATAGCTCGAGAAATCGGTACGATCGATTCGTCCAATCGGCTGGACGTTAACTCTTGCCAATCTCTTTATATACCTATATATAATACGAGCGCGCGACTAAGTCGACACGAAGCTGCGTCAGGGTGTGCATTGTGAAGCCGGCAGAGCTGCTGCTGCTGCTGCCTGAACAAAGCTCGCTCTAATTACTCTCTTTATGATCTTTTCCGGCGTCCAATCAGATTTCCTCATTTCCCTGGACCCTCTAGAAAGTAATCTCATTAACTTGCTACCGCGCCGCGTCCAACCCTTCTTTCTCTCTCTCTCTTTCTCTTTCCATCCTATATATACATATATATCCTATATGTATAATACTTTTCTCTCTCTTTCGCGCGCGCTCTCGCTCTGTTTCTCTGCTGTTTACATGAATTGTTCGAGAGTTATGACCGGCAAGTTTCAGCAAATATCTAAGATTTTTACGAGCCAAACTTTATTTCAATTAGGCATCGACGTCCCGTGTACAACTTTGCTGTGCCTATATATCTACAAAACGAGACTTGTATACTCTCTTTTGCAAGGCTAATACGATTGCTTAGCTCCATCAAGACCGTTGTAGCGCGACTGGTCGTTGCGAAAATTACAGGTATAACGAACAAGAGCCGAGAATAATTAGGTGCCGGTGGATTATACTATATTATGTATACAGATGGATTATCAATGCGATACGCTTCGAAGCAGACGTAATTATACCTAGGTAGCGCAGACGAATGCTTAATAGTAATTTCTGTTTCCTTAAATATTTCGTTGGCAGTCGTCGAGTGAAAAGGAGATTAATGCGCGGCCGTAACTCACCCGGCTGAAATGCATCAGCATCAGCGGTGAAAACACAAAACCTTCAATTTAGAAATCCAAATTACACACAGCTCTCACTCCCTCTTTCTCCCGGCGCTCGTTTTTTAATCATCATCATTCTCGCTCTCTTCCAGAGCGCCGCCGCCGATTCCCGGAACAATCCACGAGAGAGATCCGTCCGATATTGTTATTCCCCGGAGTTGAAATATATTTCCTTATCTCTGTGGATAGGTATAGGTATATACCTGGTGGCTGTGTGGCGACACGCCGAAAAACGGCCGATTTTAATTAATATGAGCGTTCGACCTTTCCCGGTAAGGCCCAGCGGGTGACTCGTGCAGTCGGGGGACATAAGTGTCAGGTTCTTTCTTTCTCGGTGTCTGTGTATATGTATAAAAAGGGAGAGAGAAAGACGACCGCGAGCGATCCCTTACGCCAGGTAAGTATCTTTCTCTGTTATTGTGTGCTCGTCGCAGTTGTGTATTATGTGCCGAGAGAGCGAGAGAAGAACACAGTTCTCCTGGTCGTCCCGGGCACAGCGGTATACCTGCGCCTGCGCGCGAGGTTAGCGATATTCTTTTCTTCTGCACCGCTCCCCCCCCCACGCTTTCGAGGCGGCTGTATACAAGGCCCTCCTCGATTTCCAAATACAAGGACCCGCAACGCTCGGGTCCCCGAGTAGGTACAGCAGCTATAGGTAGTTATATAAAGCATCGGCTTTTAGCACATCCACTCGAGAAGAGAGATGAGAAGAGCATATTATCCATTTTACAGCCGGACTCTCGCTCTCTTATACCTATATTAGAGGAGCAAATGCGCCAACAGCGCCTCGTCCTGCAATTACTTATGGCCCATAACGGAATCTGCAGGCCCCCTTGCGTAGGGACGCTCAAAATTGTAATAAATTACGCGGGGGTGGGAATGAAGCAGATGACTATTTGCCAGAGCAGATCGATCCAAGTATGGAACTCACTATTATACACTATACTGGACTCACGGAAGCCGATGGCTCGGGGATAACAAGATGATAACGTGGGAATATACCGGTAATTGCCAGAATGATAATGACGAGACGAGGGAGAGGGAGGGGGTGCCGCTGTGACTCAGACGACAGAGGAGGTGGAGGAGGACGTCGCGTCGGTGGTGGCCGGCTGGTGATGAGGACGATCGGAGGAGATAGCGATAATTAACGATCGCAATCGTACGAAAATGAGGAGTAGGGACGGAGAGAGAGGGCGGCAAACGCCAAAGCGAGACAGAGACCAGGACCGAAGACTAGGATAACGAGCGGTCCAGCGATCTTATTAGCGATAAGCTGCGATAACGAGAGAGCGTTTCGTCGATATTGAGCGATAACGATTGCGATCGCCTTTGCGTGGAGGCAGCGTAACTCTGCTACCTCTTTGTACTCTGAAATTTTGAGACACTTTTCTTGTCTATTGGTGATGGGTATGCATCAATTTTGCAGTCTCTCTCTCTCTCTCTCTCTCTCTCGAGCAATAAATCAAACAACTATGCACGTGTGTAATATATCTTTTTACCGCTTTCCATTTGCATTCCCCGCAGAAAGGAGCTGTAGCGTTATACTTCTTACCGTACGTTTCCAAGGTAATTATCCACTTACGCGGAGCGTGTTTTTATCGAGGTAGATTAAATGCGCTGCTGCAGAGAGCAGGAGAAGAAGAAGAAGAAGAAGAAGACGTACACACATTGTAAAGGGGCGCGCGCGCGAGAAGGAAACATTCCGCGAGAGAGAGAGAGGCGCCTCAAAAATCCCGGAGCAATTACGTTCCTGAAGGCCCGTCCCTCTGTTGGCGATTCCTCGAAAAGGTCCCCCACGCAAGAGTATATACGCACCTTTTCATTTGGCTCTCGTCTGAGCGTATATAGATCTGATGCTGATGCTTGGTCGCTTAATAGACGGGGAGGCAGAGTAGGGCATATATTGCAACAAACAGAGAGACCTCCTCGAGAGAGAGAGCCTTCGCATCTAATTACTATAATCGTTTTCACCAATAATTAGATTATTTTCATTCTTGTCCTCCGGGCACTCTTCGGAGCTCGTTTCTTTCTTCCTCGACTCGCAAAGAGAAAGAGAGAGAAAGAGGAGTCTTCTCCCCTTTTTTTACCCCTCGAGCTTTCCCTCTCGAACTCGGTCATTATATCTCGCCCAAGTTATCATTACCCAGCGAGCGCGCGCGCGCGCGCGAGCCGGTCGATTATCTCGGCTTTTTTATTCCAGAGGAGCGTATACACTACTCTCCGGCGTCTTTCTCACTCCT
Organism: Cecidostiba fungosa; assembly: GCA_900474305.1. NCBI lineage: Eukaryota > Metazoa > Arthropoda > Insecta > Hymenoptera > Pteromalidae > Cecidostiba > Cecidostiba fungosa. The sequence continues at coordinate 19,686 of UCOJ01000197.1, read as the reverse complement.
TGCCTGCGAGAGGGAGAGAAAGAGAGCTAGCAGCTTTCTCGAGAGCAGGGCATTTATTGCGAAAAGCAAATGTTCGGCCGCGGCCGGCGCTGCTCCCGCACGAAGGGGCCGCGAGCCGTTATTACAAGATACAAATGCTTTATTTTATTGTTGCCGGGCAGTTGCGCTGGAATGCGCTGCTCGCGAGGAGGGGGCGCTCGTGAGAGAGAAGGAGGAGCGACGCGAGAATGTTGCCCTCCGTGAGACGCGGTCCGCCGATGATGCAGATCTATCGAAATATTTCTATGTGTATATTTTTTTTTCCTGCTCCGCGTATATGTCTAGCTGTATAAACAAAGAGCGACTCATCTGCTCACTGTGTCATTTCACGGACTGTTATATACGACTTATCATAATTTATCTCGGATATGCGTATCTCTTCGGCTTGTCTCTGGTGACCAAGAGAGAACTGTATACATACGCGTATATACGTGATGCAGGGACAGCAGAGGAATAAACGCGGTTCGATTGCGATCGTCAGCAGTGCACAGAGCGAGTCGTGTGTACTCTGCTCCGCGGATATATAGTGCACGTGTAAACGCCGTCGCTGCGCGGCAAGAGAGAAGGCCGCTCTGTATATAACCTCGCGGAACATTGGAACACACTCAAGACCTTAATGCGTGCTTAATGAAGTGCGCGCGGGGTTATGGGCCGACGTGGGCCGCAGCAGCTGTACTGAACCCAGATAGAAACACGGGGAAACACAGCAGCAGCAGCAATATTATAAGAAGGAAAAGCTCGTACGTATCGAAAGCTCGAAATCCTGTTTAGAGACGCATTTTCGGTGTATTAATGCGCGCCCAGTTATATATAGGGCTATGATTGATCGCGGAAACAAAGACGGCGGGATAAATTCGCGGTATTATATACAGAGACAGATCGCGACTCGCAGACTCGCCGTCGTCGTCGTTCTGCAGAATACTGCACAAACATATATAATATACAGAGAGCGAAGAAACGAGATAAATGATGAGATAAAGGGATGAGGAATATTATAAGCTGCTGCAGTATGTATGCGTATATGCATAGCGCAGAGTAGTATAAGATATCAGTACGAGTGTCCATAAGTCTTGCGAGCTTCCTACAGCAGCGGCTGCAGAGTCCGACGATGGAATTTCAGGCTCGGCGCGCGGGCGACATAAATCTGCGCCGCGTTAATGCCTTATAACGGACGCGACCCTTAATGCGCTCGCACTTATCTACCGCAGCGCGAGTCGCACACACACACACACACGCAATCTAATGAGCTGCTACACAGAAAGAGAGAGAGAGAGAGAGATCCTCTTCTGATGAAAAAGAGTATACAGTTTACTTGTAGAGGTACATACATACATAGTGGCACATGTGATTGCGAGCCGTGTTGCCGAGAGGGGAGGAGGGCTCTTTCGACCCCTGGCGGCCCCCATAAATATCCGGCCGTGGCAGCTTGTTACTCCGCACACACCATGCGAACTTCAAACCGACCACAACACTCAATATCCCTGCGCAGCACGCTTAGCTAGCTAGTGCAGCAACGGCTACTACAGGTATATATACCTCTCGTATATAACCTATACATACGACGCGGCGTTCATGTAATACTACTGCAGCAGCTTCTGGCGCTTATTTTTGCCGGAAAGCCCGCAAGTTCACTCTTTGTTTCTGTACATATGTATATAGGCTTGCTACGGTAGTCATTAATGCGTCGCCACGGCAACCAAGAGCGAGAATTTCGGACCGCCGCACTGTCTATATCGGTCAAGCTAAGTGCAGAGCACATTAGACTAAGAGAGCGAGAGAGAGAGAGAGAGGAGCTTGGCCCCTCTGCGCGAGAGAGGCTCTAATTGCTCGAAATTAGCAAGTTTAGTCATTAGGAGAGTTTGCCTGGCTGGCTCCACTTGACTGGCCTTCTCTCGCCTCCGTCGACATTTTCCGAGCTATATATATATATATATACATATAACAACCCCCTCTCAGAGTGCGTGCCCGCTGGCTCTTTATCTATATATTGCATACACGAATTGCGAGTCGAAGAGCACAGTAGAACCGTTTGCACCTCTGCCAGTACGAATGTATATTACGCATTGGTCGCAAGTTTTCGGGGATGCAAAAGCAGTTACGATACTGCGTGTATAATACACGTAATATGTATATATAGAGGAGAAGGCGTGCGCGTGTGGAGAGAGGCATCAGCTGCCGTATACGAGGAGCCGCCTTAATTATTCTATTAAACAGGCCGCGGACTTATTGTCATGCGCGCTCTCGTAGCCCCATTCGCGTTATATGCGCTCTCGCGTACATAAACGTATAAATAGTCGCTGCTGTACCCCCCACCTCCATGACGGGAGCGGCTTTATATCGCGCCGTAAATTTATTGTGTCGAAGAGAGAGAGAGAGAGAGAGACCGAGATTGCCACCCTTTATACGGAGCACGACGACTCATACGCAAATTTCCATTTTCCCCGCGTACGCTGCAGCAGAGTAGCTATATATGGCTATATATACTTGTCCCGGGACATGGCTTTTTCATTTACTGCATCAGAGCGAGCATTATAGAAGCCCTAACTACTTTGTGCGCTTGTAAATAATCCCGTGAATTATAGCTGTAGCTCTAATTTTCGCGGGCCTATATATCGTAACATAATAATATAATACTCGCACCACTTGTCTCGTGGATATTATACAATAAATATCGAGAGATGTGCCGCAAAGACAGAGAGAGACAAAGGCGCGCGCGCGCGCGCGTGAGCGGACACCGTGAGAATAGCCGGTCGAGGAGGCAATTACGAAATTGCAAAAATTAACCATAAAACCGACGGACGCTTCTCTTGCAAGAGAGGGAGACAGCGCCGTAAAACCGTCGGTCCGGCCAATCGGCGGCGCATATTTTTGGTCTTTACGAGCAATCATGGCCGCGCGCCCCGGAGGAAAGACTGCTCGCGCTCGCGGCTCGCGAGAGAGAGGAAAATTGCGCGGCGATTTAGCTTTCTCACTATGCACTCTCCCACTCGCGCATATACTGTATACAGAGTAAAGTCTCTTCTGGCATGTCCGAGTCTCGCTTTCCAATTTTGACTTAACGACCATAACCGATGCCGCAGTAGTGCGTATATACCTTATTTATAATACCTCGCGGCGGCTAATTTTTTAATTCTAGCCTACGGCGGCTCTCTCGAATTTTCAATTACAACAATTCTGTCCCTTTTTCTCATCGGTGGTGTATATATATATATATATACATAGAAGAGAGAAAGAGCGAGTATTTTTTAAGACCAAGTCGACTCGAGCTGCAATTTCCCGGCGAGCCATAAAACAATGCCTTCAATTTTGCGAGATCGCGGCGGCTGCGACCTCCTCCCTCCCACGCGAGCGCGCGCGCGCGCGCACTCAAACGACGAGAGTTCGCCCAACGCGGGGGATTCGGATTAAGCGACTGAGGAAATTCAATATCAGTAGCTGAGATGGCCGTATAAAATTACTGACTGCCACTTTGCCTTAATTTGGGCTGTAAAGCGCGGAATCCGCGGATCGACCGCTTTCCCCATACTTGGCTTTTCTCGCGCGAGTCGAATATATATATATATAGTTCGACGACCTTTGCCTTTATATTATTGTCTTTCTTGCAAAACTACCGTATTGTCGTTAGGTTATTTTGGTCTTCGCTATATGTACTACATCGAAGAATCATAAAAAGCTTGGCAATTTTCAATTTTAGACAACTTTTTACCTAAGCGATCATATTGTAACGATTTGTTTTTCAAATTCAAGCTATTTTCACGTACTTGGATCCTGTAACTGAATGACCGATACTTAAAACAGTGTCTTGAAGAACTTTGTTTTTGGAGAACCATAAGAACCATACTAGAAAAATCAAGTCGATGCATACTTACAGCCAGGCTATTCGATGCAGCCGAAAGTATAGCATTCAGATTTACGTAACAAAATCGCGCCAATGTAATAAACACGTTTCAATTATCGCGCCTCTCTTGACGTTCAAAAATCTCTGATTGTCCCAAGTACTCTGTGGATCCAATCGAACAAATTCAACATCAAAGTATAGCGCGCCGATATTGAACAAAAAAAAAAAACTTCGGCTGGACCGTTGAAAAAAAAAAGAAAAAAAGTACAGCCGAGTAATCCGTATAGTCGTCAACGCAAGCAATATAGCGTCAGTTAGGCGTGGAATTTTACACGGCTCCGACAAACACGCGGTTGTTCCTCGAAAAAGTAAAACGTATATATCGACGTAGCAGCAGCAGCAGCAGCAGCGGCAGCAGCAAATTAAGTCCCGTGTCGAAAATAGCATGTATTATGCTCTGTGTGGTCGGGTAAAAATTCCAGGACCGCCATAATCAAATTCTATTTTACGCTATGAGAAAGCCGCGCGGCGGCGCATATGAGTTCTCGGGGGCGTATTTATGCGCATGGGAAAAAGGGCCGAGGCTGCTGCTGTCCGCGCTACTACTATGTGTGCTATACGCTACATTTACCGTCGACTATATACGCGCGCGCGGGCACCTCGGTTTTATCAGTTTATCAGATGCTAAGAGGGGCCCGACGCCTAGCAGCTGTTACCCGCCGCCGCCGCGTATAGCGCTATGGTAATTTTGGCGAGAGAAGGGGAGGGAGAGAAAACAGAGCGAGAAAATGAGAAAAAAGGCAAAGGAGCTTAGGGGCTCCGATCGCGCTAGCCAATATCTGTCAAACACATATTTTTTCAGATTTATTTTTGGCTTCTCGAGAGACGCGCGGCGGAGGGCTGGGGGGGATCAAATCCAATTTAATTTTCCCGCCCCATTGTGCAGCCGATGGCGAACCTGCGGCTCTCCTCCGAGTCTTTGTTTTTGCAAGCGCGCGAGTGCCTGCGTGCACATTTTCACTTTGGCAGCTTGCGGATTAATATCGAGGAAATAAAAGTATGGCTAGCCCCGAAAAAAATAATGATGCATATCGCAGCTTTGCCGCTAGATTTCGACGTCGAGAGATGATCAATGAGTCCAATACTCTCTCTCTCTCTCTCTCTCGTCTGTGTGTGCCGCCGCCGCGAAAGAGAGCGAGTAAAATCTTCTCGAAATTACAATATCAATTTAGCTAAAAGCCTTTCTGTGTATTTCCGCGACGCGATTATTGACGCGCGATGTTATACTGTACACGTATATATCAATGGACTCGAGTGCACACGAGTTTATATAGTCGTCGCTCTCTCGGAAGTCTCGGATGAATGTTCAAGTGCGTATACTATGTACGCGCGTTATATAAAAGAAACGAGAGCTGCTTTCGATGATCAGCTCGCTCAACGTGAATGGAAAGCTTAGGTATTAGTGTGCAGCAAGAAAGCACTATCTCTCTCTCTCTCTCTCTCTCCCTCGTGCGGAATAGCAAAGTTCAAAACACAATCCGAACTACTTAACGTCTCGTGCATTGTGTAACCACGGCTGTACTTCCTACTACTACTATACTTGATGTGCCGATCCGATTAATTTGCGTCGCGTCTCGAGCAGCGACAAAGGTTCGCCGCGAGCTTGGGAAAAGCTCTGACGGAGCGAGAGCGAGAGGTGCGTAATACGAAAGTTATAGATCGCAGCCAAAGAGCCCTTTTCACCGAGTGCAATCCGCCGTCTGGCTGTTCTTCTTATTGCCTCGCAATTTCTCTTTTCCATCTGTGCGAGCGTCCCCTTATATACTGTGTGTATGTGTGTCTGTACTTAATGTCGCACTAACGTGCAATTCGAGTCAAGTGTCCTGGAAACATTAATGGAAGATGCTGAATAGAAGAGTGCTCGCCGATGGCTATCTGCAGCGCACTATAATACTATAAGCTGTTTGAATTCCTTGTTCTTCTTCCTCTCGAATTAGGTGAGTTAATTTAGCGTCGGTCGCGGCAACACTGCAGGTATTATCACACGTCGTCGTGCTGTATAACGTTTCACGCTAAACGACTCTCAGCAAATAAACAGTAACAATAAATGAAGCCATACAATAGTGTCTAGGGGCTGGACCTGTTTTCATTGGACTATTCTCGGAAAATGCATGGTTTTATTGTTAAAAAATCGGTGAATTTATGAAAATGCATTAGAACACTTTCTTCTTAAATGCTTACAAAGAATTGAAATGCAATTTTTCTGGAGCGCAAAATTAACAATTAAATTGTTAATCACCCTCGAAGTTCGTGTTCAGGAGGCAAAATTACATAGAATTAAGCTTGGTGATGTAATGGACCTTGTAGTCCGACGAAAACAGGCCCCTATATACTACAATGGACATCAGCTCTCGCGGCTGCTACACTGCGAGCGAGTTAATTGTTCAGATTTGTCATAGCGTGAAAAGCTGGCGGTTTTTGGGAACAGAGGAGACTCGACTCGCATTAGATGACTCGTGAATAGCGACCGACACGACCCGGCAAAGGAGACTGCACGTACGTATAATATAGGTATTATAATGTTCGCATCGGAGGGGACGACGGTAAATCCCGAATTCGATACTGTGACACCGCGGTGTATAGCGGAAAATTCAGCTGTCTCGGTAGGATGACTATGTTAAAAACGAGCTACGAGAATCGTATTACTTGCACTATTTATTATACATCAGATGACTACTCTTTATCGGGACATAATATATGTATATAAGAGTAGCGACGGCAGCGTCAGAGCTTGGCCGCATTAAAATGAATCGTAAATGAGAATTAATTACCTCCCGGTACAAGTATAAGTTGCACACTTTGGTCATACTGCAGTGAAATTTCATTTAGAGTAACATCGCAGAATTAGACGGAGTAGTGGAAGTTACGGCGGTGGGGGGAGGCGGAGGAGAGGAAATTTTAATTAATTCTGAGAGCTTATTAACGAACTCGAAAGGGATTGAAAATCTCATAAAGTAATTTCTAACCAGCCCGAGGTAGAGAGAGAGAGAGAGTGAGGAACAAGGGGTGAAACCCAAAGCCGGAAGGGGCTCGTCGGAACATTTGTCGGATGAGGAGAGAAAGAGAGAGAGAGCGAGATGAGAAGCGGTTTGTATATTAAACGAAGAGCGAGAAAGAGAGCTTTAGTGTCGCGCACGGCACACAGCCTTGCGTTGATGTGAAAAGTTGCCGATTTTTTGCGCATAATTATATCGCGCTTAGCAGGAAATCTCGCGAATAATTAAAAGCCGTGTTTCGCCGCGGCAACACGAGAAGACGAGATAATGAGGTACCGAGAGAGAGAGAGACAGGTAGGACGTGTTTGTCGCGCGCTCGCTGCCGAGATCGATTCGCAGAAGAGTTGCGCGCGCGCGCGCGTGAGCTAACGAGGCGAAATAAAGATCGTGTGCGCGATGTACAAGGCCGTGTCTCGCCTTGGCTGTAGGACAAACAAAAAAAGGTGGAGGAGGAATGCAGCTCTCGATTAACGAGCGTCACATTCGTCAAAACTCTCTATAGCAATCGCGCCTCTGAGCGCGTACGTGTAACGAGCTAATTAACTTAATTTATCGGCGTTTGACGATGATCCAATCGGAGATATACGGCGCGTTAATTGTGTGTCCCATTAGCCGCAGATACGATCGTCCGACCGACCCTCTCTCTCTATTGCGATCTATTATCGCTCGCCCGCGTTTCATCGACGATTTCTATAGCAGCTGTATTATACAGTATACACGTGTACCGCGAGAGTGCGGCGCAATGCAATTTTCTTGACTGCATTATATACATTCGCGATGACTTGCGAACTCTCGAGGCTAATGAAATATCAATTTTTATTTGCGCGCCAAGTGGATATCTATTGTGTATAATATATAATACAGTTATAGACTCTCGCATCGTGCTTATAACAAGAGGGAACTTCTTCTTCTCTATGATCGCGCGAAAATCTTAATGAAAAATAACTCGAGAGATAGATAATAATATATATATAAGTCGTCGTTGCCGTGAGTAATCTCGTTAGTCGAGTGGACGCGATCAGCTGATGATTCGGATATTAATTAATTTTAACTATAACCAATAACTGATAGCAAATGAGAGAGAACGGTGTACGTGTGTGTCGAAACTTGTTAAAACTCTCGATACTAGCGAGAAACACATCGATAAGCGCGGACGACTTTATAATCTATATATAATATTACTCGAATGCTTCAACTTTGCGCGCGGATAAGAAGATAATTGTTTTCGTTCGGTCGATATAGTCTCTGTCTCTCCCTCGAGAGTGAAGCCCGCGCGTATAAAACGGGCACATAAGTTTACATTTTTCATTGAATAATTTATCGTCGGCGATATATCAGCCGGTTGCGAGCAGATTTAAAAATGACGAGCAGCGCTCTATAAATATCGAAAGGTCTATAAAAAGGATTGGATTGAAGCGCAGTGAAAAGCGCTCGCTCATTTTTTCTCTCTCGTGAGAATCACCGTTGCAAGTATGTGCAGCAGCAGCAGCAGATCAAGAGAGGATCTCGTCTCTCGCTTGCGAGCGCAAACTGATGCAAATTTTCATGGTCTTCGGAATAGGCGTTTTTATCGCCGCTATCGCACCGATTTCATCTGTGCTGCTTCGCATTTCCAGCCGTGTCAAACTGCCTCGAGGCTTGACTTTTCCCTCACTGCTCGTGTTATATGCATGCACATATGCAGCTCGATTGGATTGTGCACAGCTTGTAACTCAATTTTTTTTTCTCCCGTTCACTATGCAACAATTAAATTCCTCCGGCCGTACACTGACAAAAAAAATAACACTGTTAATCCTGCATCTAAAAATGTTTTCTTTTTTATTTATTTACGGGGCAAAATTTGCGAAATTACCGCGGAACATTATAGTACTCAGACTTGTCCCTTGACAGGAAGCTTGGTAGCAGTTCCTGGAAAATCTAACACAGAAGTTTTCTGTAAATCCGACTTGGAATATATTTTTACAGTAAACAGTTTTTTATCATTTCAAGAGGAAAATCCTGTTGAATTGAAGAGAGTATGAACTTGTCATAGTATAACTGAAAAACGTCATGCATGATTATAGCAAAAATGATTCTACGCTCATTAATAATAAACAAAATTATAACTCAAGTATATTGAAGGACTTTCTCCGATGCCAGTCGCTGCAGTCGACCAGTCGTACAGCAAACGCGTACTTTCCTGCTCGTATATTTTTAATAGAGATGTTTTTATTTTAATCTTTAATCGAAGCTGTATAGGTGTATATAACGCGAAAAGAAAAATATTCGAAAGCCGGGATGAGCCTACAGCAGGTTTATTTACACGGGAGCAGCTTGAAGAAAAAGGTGCTAGCGAGGAGAGATCGAGAAATAAAATTCCCTTCCGAGAACTACAATCGCTTTACCGGCGGTTGGCTCGTGTTTTCCTCGCAGCGCGAGCCTATAGGTATATATAGGTATATACTGTAGCCCTTTCAGAGTTCCGCGGCGACCAAACACAGCAGCACCTGCAGTTTAAAAGTTCGGAACGTGACCGAAGACAAAGCCCGTAGGATTATCCTCGTCGTCGTAAATAATCCTAAATTTCAAGTTTTTTCTTCTCGACAAGTGTCTCGAAGAGAAGAAATTAAGAAATTAGCCTCGCTATAATACAGGTGCAATATACGTTTATAATGATAAGTAATGAAACCGCAAGCTATGCGCCACGACAATGTGTATATAAAGTGCTCGCCATATATACACGTATAATACGCGCGGCGGTATTTAAATTCGGAGAGACACCCGCAATTTCGTGATTGCTTTTGATAGTGCACGGCACTTTGTGCCTACCTGTCTGCAGTGGGTATTAGGAGATTGTAGCGCGCGCTCGCGAGTCTCTCTACTCGTGGACAGGTCCAACGACTCATTACAGTAATGACACGTGTGCATCAATTCGCATTAATATTCTAATGGACGTGAGCAAGAGTTACGAGAATACGTTGAGTAGATGTGTGGGCTGAAGCGAGAGGGAGAGAGAGAGAGAGGTAGACAGACCGGAGATAAATGGAGATTGCAATGGAGATGGTTTCGCTGTGGATCTCTCTCTCTCTCTCTCTCTCACTCGTGCAGAGTATTATACCATACGTGCGAGCCTTTCTCTTATTCTCTCACTCGCTCGCGCGTGTCTCTCTCTCTCTATATCTGACACGTCCCTCTCTTCGGAGAGCTCGACGATTATTAATTAATAAATGACACAATGCCGCATAGTAATGTACATTTGACTGTTGCTTCATGCATTTCAAATTTTCAAATGACGATGATGAGCAGCACATCCTCCCGCAACGAGGCACGGTCCATTCATGCAAATGTAACTAATTTCAAGATTAAATTGCTCGAGCTAGTGTTTCGTTTAATTCATTACAGAGTTCACTTTGCATAATTAATTAAAAAAAAAGTATCGGTTCTCGCTGCGTTAAAATAATAAACAAGAGACAGATTTTCAGCAAACTGAATTCGAGTATTTTAATCCGGCGAACGCGACCTTAATACGCGTCCGACTCCGAGGTCGAAGGTATACCAGATTACATCGGCTCGGTGCACTTGTTGCGCGCGCGCGCGTTTCCATTATCTTTTTTCCCTTCTCTCTCTCTTATATACATGTACTATACTCTGTATAGAGCCAAAGCCAGCGGGAGAGAATATCGCTTTTTACCTGAAGCGGGCGACGCTTTTAACGCTCTCTATGATACGGCAAAGGATGCTTCTATAGTGCAGCAGCAGCAGCAGCAGCCGCATCATCACTTACTCTCACCCGCGTATACAGATACGCATACGTGTATCAACAATCACTCGAAAAATTTAATGGCCGATTGCCTCGCGCGAACGGCTTCGACTAACTCTCCTCGCGTATCGCTGCTGCGGCTTTATCGATCGATTATACATACATTGGTCACAGAGCGATAGAGAGCAGCGAATCACGCGACGACCGCAAGTTACGCAAGAGCAAGGCCGCGCGCGCGAGCGCAGCGTTTTTGCATAATGTATTATAAAAACAACAATCGTTCTCCTCTTCTCGACACCGCGCTATTATTCTATGATCGATAAAATATACCTTATAAACATATGCACGAGAGAGTGAGAGAGAGATACTGCAGGGACAATTTCCAAGTTCGGCTCAGCTGTGGGGAATGAGCGCGCGCGGGAGGCTGTCTGCGGTCGTGGGACATTTTGAATGATGATGACCTTCGAAACGGAATGCAGTCCCCCACGCGCGGGGTTAACGAGGAAGCGGCTGCCGCATCGTGTTAACGCAACGGGAATCTCGTTGGAACGTTAACAAAGTTAGCCGACACTCGCGCGCTCGCGCATATATACACAGTCTCACGCGCACGCAAAACGCACGTCATCGCGCGTAACGACCGATTACGCTAACTCGCCGCCGCTAAAGCCAGACAGAGAGAGAGAGAAAGATATGCTGACGCTGCACACACACACACGCTCACTGTTCCGCCTAACCGCGCGGGATCGTTATTAAATTATACGCAAACCGAATAATCATTAGGTTCTCCCTGCTAACGAGGCGCAAGCGTTTTAACGCCGTATATATAGCGACGTTATAGATGTATATATATGTTTGTGCGCGTTTATGTGCTCGATTGCCCTCGCGCGGCCGCTGGATCGATTCGCGCTCGCACATGTATGTGTGTGTATATATAGCATTAAGCTATATGTATATACACTTGCTCCTTTAACGATCGAAAGCACTCTCATCCAAATCTATAGGAATGAAAATTATAGCGCATCTCAGTGCGGGTAAACAAGCGCGTCCGCTATTCAATTCAGCGGCGGATGTTGTCTTTAAATCTCGCGAGCTACTGGCGTGTATTTTTTTACCTCGGAAATCGTAGAAAACCCCTTGAATTCTCCAAGAGTCATTGTGCAAACACAGAGAGAGAGAGAGAGCGGACAGGACGCATGTCCGACGCCTAAGAAAACACGAAATTCTCAATCTCGCGACGAGTCCGTCTCTCGGAATCGGACCTCTCTTCTTCTTGATTTTTTTTCTTTTCTATATTATACGCGACGACGTGTCTGCGTGTGTGTGTGTGTGTACGTACACGGATGAATTTTCCATTTATACTGGAGATTCTTATTTTTGAAATGCGCTTGGGTCGTGCCGAATCAATTATACGTATATAGATATATATCGCGGGGACGAACTGCCGGCCAGGCTGTACACACGCGTTGTTTTTACGCTCTGTGTAAGTGCGTGTGTGTGTATAACGAACAGTCATGTATTCTATACAGTATATACCATCCAAGATACGCGTCGTTGCTAGGATAAACATCGATCGCGTTTATAATGACTCGGACCTTTTCTGCACCCTCTCTCTATCTCTATCTCGTACTCTCGACAATGTTTGCTCGGATATAATTATCCTTCAATATCCAATTAGCGCGCGACTTGACTGCGGTCGATTTTTAAAATTAGCTTTATTTTATTCGCACGCGATTATTTCGAGAAATCGCTATTTCAATGTATGCGCGATGTTATATAAAACATGCATATACTAAAATCTGAAATAATAAAGAAGCACGTGTACAATAGAAATATACCAAAGGTTGAATTACATAGAAGAAAAAACACGACGATAGCTCCGGGGTATGTGTGTGTGTGAGCCGTCGATGTTAATTTGAATTTATCGCGGAGCGGGATAAACATTTTAATTGGCTATATGCATATATAGCACACTATACACAGAAATCGTTTAAGCGAGCGAATGTGTATAATAATAAAATGAAAGGCGCTTGCGAAATTAAAGAAAATGAACGATTCGAGTAGTATATACAGCGCTCACAGGCTCGCGCTGCTGAAAGAGCCTCTCTGTATAGAGCTCAACCCGGGACGGCAGCACTTAAGCCATTAAGCGGCAAGTGCAGCAGTACCCGCGCAACTGAACGACGACGGCGGCGGCGGCGCGAGGAAAAGAAACTCTACCGTGTGTATATGTGTATCCGATGTATTTGCCTTCTCAGCTGTCTCGATCTTTTGTTCGGCACAAAATTTGAGAGCCTCAATATACAGCGACGAGTAATATTCTCGCTCGCAATCGGATAAGACACACGATTACAAGCCGAGACTACGATATATAATATATTATTATCTCGATCGAAGATGTATCGCCAGCACCTTTGGCATTCGCGCGGCATTCCATTGCCCAGCCCATTTTCTTTCCTTTGCTTCGAGAGCCTGTACTATTATATATTATATTATACTCGTGATTCTTAAAGTGTTTCTCGGCAAGAAATACACATTCCAAAATATCATCGCGTCTCGAGATTATATAGGATTTATGTAACGCGTGTGGGATATGTCAATGTTGGTATGTAAACCAATGACGTACGCTACATCTGCTTATCACTTTTCGCACTCGAGTATATATGTATATAAATCGTCTAATCGATCATCGGCTTCTCTCGATCAACGCGAGAATCAAAGATTGTATCCGAAGGTTGCGGAATAACCCAAATGGAGTGTTCCCGGAAGCTATTAGTCAATCGCGCTGAATATTGCATCATATTCTTGTTAACACTTGAAGCACGCGCGTGTTTGCGAAGAAATTACACGAAATTAGGGGATGCCTGCGCAGCTGGCTCTCTCTCTCTCAGCTCGATTCCAAAGACCCTCGCGGGACTTGGAAGCGACACCTGCACGTTGTATAGACCAATGTATGGTATGTATATCCAGCATACGAGAGTCGTGTCCCTCTCGCGGCTCCGACATCGTAAATCACCCTTTTGGCACTTGCATACAGCTATATATACATGGCCAGGTATAAGAATGAGTCAGTGCGCGAGCCGCGACCTTGACCGATTTCCGCGTACAAGCGTGCTAATATTTATATTACAACAATCTAATAAAATTAGTAGATGACTCCATCAGTGAGAGAAATCGATCTGATTGATTTACACGAATGAGCGGTACAACATCGCTGATAACGAGCTTATGGCTCGAGGAGATCTCCTCGAAAACGTAATTCGCAATCAGAATTAAGAGGAGGTCTTGGCCGGCTGTCCGGTAATCTCGTGCTAATTATCGACGCGCCGACTTTAACGAGCCGCATAGATATCAGATCAGAGCGCGCCTAATACTTGTATACGCGATCGAGTCAAGCCTGTGGATGTGCGGGCCTTATTTTCGCCAAAGGCCCAAAGCTCTCCTGGGGATCGGATTACCGTCGAAGAGAAAAAAAAGGAGCTCTTTCTTCGAGTCCGACTCTCTGTTTCTCGCACTATAAGTATATATATTATTATACGCACAAGGAACGGGACTTCCAGACGGCTGATCCTGAATAGTCCTTTAACGCGACGACCGAGTCCGTCCCTCGCATAGAAAAATTAACAAAGCATTCTTAGCGCGCGCGCTTTTTTCTCTCTCTCTCTCTCGAATAATAATAATTCCTTTTTCGTTCTCGCCTCAACTTTCAACTCGGCGAAACAGAGACGGAGAAGGTAGCTTGAATAAGGGCTAATTAATCCAAGTCCATCATTCATTTAAACGCAACCCGGCCCTTTTATATCCGCTGTGCATTATTAAAACAGCTGCTTTGGAAAGTTGCTCGGCAAAGACGTCTGCGGACGCGAAAAAGGCAGAGGCGACAATAGAGTGTCTATCATCAATATTTATCTCGTCCGGGTTGAGATTATTCAAATGATCGCGTATATAAAAGAGAGGAGAGCTGCAAACACAATATGTATATAGATATATATAAGCTTTGCACCGTTGCGCGACTATGAAACAGACAAGAAAAGAGCGGAAAAAAAGAAAGCCGCGGAGCGAAATGTCGGGAGGGTTAAGACGTTGTTCCGCCAACAGGTGGCAGCATCCTCTCTCTCGCAAAGAGTTTCCCCTCGGCTATCTCTCGCGCGCGCGCGCGCGCGCGCTGTCACAGCAGCAGTCACGGCGATAACCCGCGGCGACACCCGATAAAACCAGGTCGTGCTTCGAAGCTTGCAGGGGACCACCACCACTACCACCACCAGCAGCACTGCTTTATTCTCTGCGCGTGCTCTTTGGCGCGACGCCGACCACGACGACGCCGGGAATATACAAGTGGGTCGTCGTCGTCGTAGTCGGGCTGCAGCGCTTAGAAGGAAACAGTAGCCAAAAGGGATTACTTATCGACTCGAAAAACAACAAGACTCTGATCCTCGACCGACGATAAACATTTTCTTCGCGCCCAGCTGTCGAATAAACAGCCGAGGCGTTTGTTGGAGCAACTCCCTCTCTACGGATTTGCAGCCGGCCGAACAATCGCGACGATTGTCGAGAGCTACATCGACTGGCAAGAGGTTGAGCTCATGTTTTTTCTTTTCAAATGCTCGATGAATCGAGCATAGTGTATAATAGAGACACGCGCACAAAGGTTAGCTTGTTGCGCGCGTTCTTCATCCGAACAAAGATCATTATCTCTTTGAAATGATGGCGCGCGCGCATCGGCGTCTCGACGCGCAGTGTGCGGCGCATGATTTTATTATCAACGATTGTACACGGACACTTTAGCATTGAAAATGACGTTCGATGTCTCCATTCTTCACGTGTGCGTGTATATATCTATAGCTGTAATAATAATACGAATGGAGGGGGTATTAGAGAGTAGAGTAGAGAGGAGCTATAGAGCTAAAGGCGTATCGCGCAGAGCTTGGCTTTGATTAATACATTATCTATTGAAGCGAATCAACATTACGGAATGGAAGGGCTATATTGCGCGCACTAGAGAGAGAGGGAGAGAGGCAAAGACAAATACCCGTATAGCTGGGGAGGTCCCATTAATAAGCACAATTAGACGGGAATTGAATGCCAGGAGAAACGCCGCGATTATTACCCGAGGACCATAGACCAAGCTCTCTCTCTCTCTCTCTCCTGCACTCCTTCTTCTTCCACCCTCTGATATTAATACGCGCATAACTTGCCGTAGTGCAAACGTTATTTTCAATCGGAATACTCTGAATTGTTCGCACAATGCCTCGACTTCGAATATTGCAGTGATAATGCTCTATTGGAAATTTTTAAGGATTATATTGATGTGCTATTGGCCTGATAACTATGTTATCTACTTTATGTACCTACGCATTTTTGCATCTTTTCACGTTTTAATAACCGTTGATATGTAACATTAATAGTATATTTTATATCAAAGGCGGAAAGAAGGCGATTACTTCTTTAGAATAATGCTGGCACACTTGCAGTGCTGTAGGTAGAACCAATAGTACTATTTTTCTTATAGTGTATAATAGTGTCTAATTAAATTATCTATTTGCGCACTCAATATTGGCTGAGTACTCAATAGAAGATAAGCTAGAAAATTTTTCTGACTTAAGCGTTTTTAGCTTACTTGATTAAGAAGCCATTCTGCAAATTCATCCCGATCCCTTCCCTGGTAGAAATGAATCTAAGAAGTGGCCAGTTACTAGGTATAAACTAGATTGAAACCTAATAACTGGCTAGTAACTGGCTAGTTACTGCCAGTTCTTAGATTCATTTCTACCAGGGTTTACATAGCGGATTCTGTAAGTATAGCCACTTCTCTTGCGTGAAATTGCACTCTGTGGTCTCATACTATAGAAAAAATATCAATGGATTGCTGATATTTCTTGCTTTACAATCGGCTAGTTCCAGATTAGAATCGCGCGATAGATCCAGAGACGTGCAGTCAATATTTATACCGTCGCAACGCATGTGTAACATTTCGCGCCTTCAAATCCAGCAGTAGCATGTATCCGTATACTTATACATATAATATATACATTGAGATATAGGTGCAGAGAGCAGAGTTGCCGCGGCATCGTTGGACGGCGCGTCGGAGACAGGCGCTATAGGGGTAAGTATGGCTGATTTACTGGCTCCCAGCTTAATAGAGGCTGTTTACTGCTAATTAAAAGCAAGCTCCATTTATATAGCATATAAGCCGGGCCGCGCCGCTGCAGTAGCCGAGAGTCCATCCAGCAGCAGCAGTGTCGCTCGTCAAGGGTACCGCGGGTATAAATTCTGCCCTTGCGCGACACGCCCGCCCATCCCCCCCGTTCATATTTTATCGCTCTTAATTGGAAAAAAGCAGGGCTCGAGAGCCGCTACTGCTCGTATAACGAGATTTCTTTTTAAGCGTCTTCGCCGATTTGTTCTCTTTTATTCTGAGCTTTCGCCGAAATTTTTAAAACCGAGAGGTCGATGCACCTGTGCAAATACTAAATGCGCTGTCTTTATTTTTACCAGCGAAAATACGCGTTACATGGCTTACTGTTCATAATTATATATTCACTTGTAATTACAAGCAGCTCACATACGGTGAATCGAAAAAAAATTGTTTACTCTTCAGATGCAAATGTCCGAGTGAGCATAATAAATTTAGTTCCTCGGCAATAATGAGAATCTTATAGAAATAAAAGGTTAATTTGAAACTCTTTGTCCCGCGTAATAGGCTCTTGAGCAATGAGAGATTTTCTTTGAAAGCTCAATATGCATAAATGCATTTTGCAAGTCTAAAATTCTAATACAAAATCGACGTCGAATGCGCGCAGTTCGTTAATCATTGCTCAAAATGATTTTCCAATAATAAGAAGCTTCAAGCTTGTGTATTATGCAGTATATACGCAACACATACACACGAGTATGTTTAAAGAGAGTCGCGCGCGCGAGAGAGAAAGACGTTTTTCCATTTGCGCTTATTGGCAGAAAACGACGAAAGAAATTCGCCGCGCAATGTGTATTCCCGGCGACGCGCTCGTAAATGTCATTTTCTCAAAAGCTCGTTTTTAGCAACGTCTATGCAGAAATTGACGTCTCTAAGACTTATATAATATGCTACGTTATCTCGTTATTATCCACGACGATTATTAGCATTGTTGCGACGTGAAACGACGCGCGTTGTATAGAAATGAAAGTATGCGGTGCAGCAGCGACTCTCAGCTTGTTAATAAATTGCCAAAAGTTATTTCCTCGGCATTAGTCATCCGGGCTGTTGTGGATGCTAAAATTAGAATGACAAGTCGAGCTAGCGCGAGCGCGCAAAAGTGGAATCGATATAGTGCATATCTCTTCTCTGCGCGCAGCGAGTAAACGAAATTAGCTAATTTGGAAGTAGACGAATCTAATGCACGAGAGCACGTATTGTGTCGCGAGGTGAAATATATACGGACGTAAAAAAGAAGGCGTGTATCTATCTATACATATATATAAAGAGAGAGAGAGAGAGAGAGCATTCGCACGCATCGCGAGAACATTCGCCGAAGAAGAAGCAGTGGAAATGGAGCTTTTATACGAAAGCACTCCATATCACTTTATTTAAGATTTACCCTCTCGCTCGGCCCTTTCAACCCCCAACAAGACTCGTCCATTTCGCTGCTTCGTTCTTCTCCATCCCCGCGTCGCATTTCTCTCTCTCTTTCTCTCTCTCTCTCTCTCTCTCTCGCTCTCGCAACACTCGAGAGTCGCTCGCCTATTCTTAAGCTCGATCCTCACTACTTGAGCAAGCCGCCGCCTCCTTCTACTCTCTTACTCACTTACTCGATCTGCCTCTCTCGCGCGCTCTTCGCTTTCGCCTCTCAGTGCCAGGCATTCTCTATAGCCGTTTATTTATTTCTCTTATATTATTATTTTGCCGTGGGGTAGTCGATTCGAAATCGACGCGAGCGCGACGTCTTCTTCTTCTTCTTCGTAAGCGATTATACTATATTTATTCTAGGCTAATTGCTGCCTCTTGTCGATATCACATTATATATTCGACTCTCATTCTTCACAAGGAATTGCAGGTCATTTCGTTCGTGGGACGATATACACGCGCAAACAATAGAAAGCTTGTCAGCTTTGGTCGACTATATAATATAACTTTTGACAGTATTAAGCATACGCACGCCTGCAGATGTATTTATATATAGTATATTACCGGTGATTCTCGAGATCGTCCTTCGGTCTCCCGCAATATCGCACTGCACATATATACACAGTCTGCTCTCCCTTCTCTGAGCGATTCTCATCCGGCGGCTTATATCTGCAGAAGCGAGAGCGGTTAGGTTGACTCTGCAGCGAGTGTATCGAGAGAGAGAAAGAGAGAGAGAGAGAGAGATCCGCCATGTAAACCGGTCGGTCTGGTCCCTCTCCTGACCTCCCGCGCGGGCGCGGGACACCTGCTCTCTCTCTCTCTCTCCCTCTCTGTCTTATTCTTGCCAGACTATAAGAGGGGAGAGGACTACGACGACGACGACGACGAGCTGGCCGTGCCATTAAATTCATACGAATCCCATCGAGTTTATCCAGAATTCACGCCTGCCCCTCTCTCTCTCTCATTTCCGTGAGAACGTGCGAGTCAGGAATTCGATTATAGCGTCCGGCTCACAAAAATCGGCACACAGCTCGACCGCTTATCTCGGATAATGACGTATTTCAGCCATTTCATTAATGAAAATGGCTCGTCTTTCATCAATTATCTTGGCGCTTTTTAACTCCGATCTGCCTATATTCTCTGCTACAGCATTCGTATATAAGTATATACGGATTCCCACGAATTCCTCACGCGGGCTTCTCTTGCATAATTAATCAGCTCTTTCTCATTCTGCTATACGATCGAGACGATACAACCGCGCGACATACACACGCACGTGCCATATAAAAACCGCAGACTTTTTACCCCGCTAATTGTTTTATTATTGTTTTGTTAATAATAATTAATTGCGGCAGGAGACAACGCGGGGGCGAGATAGCTGTACAAAGAGAGGGGGGGTACCACGGCGGGGGAGGGA